>CAUYPK010125994.1:0-129972 GCA_963574355.1 Loris lydekkerianus
GTGGGGACAGCCAAGGTGGGCTCCGGTCCCCTCACCTGGATGGAGGCTGGGGCTGCTGTTGGGAAGGTCGCTGTGGGGACAGCCATGGTGGGCTCCAGTCCCCTCACCTGGATGGAGGCCGGGGCTGCTGTTGGGAAGGTCGCGCCGTGGGGACAGCCAAGGTGGGCTCCAGTCCCCTCACCTGGATGGAGGCCGGGGCTGCTGTTGGGAAGGTCGCGCCGTGGGGACAGCCAAGGTGGGCTCCGGTCCCCTCACCTGGATGGAGGCCGGGGCTGCTGTTGGGAAGGTTGCGCCGTGGGGACAGCCAAGGTGGGCTCCGGTCTCCTCACCTGGATGGAGGCTGGGGCTGCTGTTGGGAAGGTCATGCCGTGGGGACAGCCAAGGTGGGCTCCAGTCCCCTCACCTGGATGGAGGCTGGTGCTGCTGTTCCCTGTGTCTATGGTTTTGAGCAAGTCAGTTAAACTTTGGGAGCCTCTGTTTCCTCAGTTACAAAAATGGGGGTAATGGCACCAGGATTGAATCACAGAGCCCGACGCATACTCAGTGGCAATACTGTTGCTAACGGATAGTCAACTTTGATTTCCTGTTAGATGTGTACAGTTAATTTCCTTTTCGAAAGAGGTATCACTTCACCTAAATGTTCATAGAAAATACTTTGTTTTCATGATTGAACCAAGAAAATAACCCCACGTGTTTGTGTTTATGGAACACCAAGCTAGAAATTCTGGCCGTTTCTCTTAGGGCTGGTTTGGTCACCACCACACCCCCAGTAGATCATGGTTTGTACAGAGCCAGCCGAAGGGGAAGATTATTCCTACATGCAGAAAGCAAGAAAGGCCCAAATGAAAACCAAGTGAAAGAACCAATCTACCCATTTGTTCAATCGGAAAGAGTCAAGTCAGGGTACTGAAGGAGCCCCTGGAGCCTCACAGCTCCCCCCAGACAGGTGCTGGGAGCAGCTCCCAGCGCTCACTCACCCTGCCCGGCACACGACGCCAAAAAAGAAAGAACTCTGAAGTTCTTCCATCTGATGATTCTGAGACAATCTATAATACAGGACAAGAATGTGAACTGAGAATATAATGAGAAAGTAAAAATCTCCGTTTGTAACAGTTTTCTCTCAGACATACTGTCATCTGCTCCAGTGTCTGACCTTGATAACAGGCAGTACCATGCACATCATTCTGGTGGGAAAAACCCCACCCTTCCAAATTCCCTAGACCCCGAGACCAAGCGTAAAAAGTAAACAATGGTACAAACTATGAGGGCCCAGAGCAGCAGAGTGAGCCCCAACCCAGCCAGGCTGATGCGTGCTCCACGTTACTTAAGATAGTCAACTGTAGGAAGAATTCACTGCCTATTTTCCTGCAGATGAAAATATCTTTAGATAATTAAAGCTTTTTTGCCAAGATGGAAACTCACCAACATCTTTCTTCAAAGCTTGGAGTGTCCCCTGGATTAATCTGGGAATCTGAACGCGGTGGCCACATAATTGAACCTGTTCATGACGCTCAACATGTGTGCTTGGCAGCAAACGTGGTGAAATGTCTTAACTATTATCAAACATTACATCCTTAAATAGAAATTAGATGGAAACAAGGGAAGCCTAACAATTGACTAGGAGTCTGGATGCTCTAAATGGCTAATATGTCCATTTTTCACCTGAAGCCTTCTCCAAATGCAGTTTTGCCATTAAGCAAAACCCAAAGAAAGGTAATCAATTCCAACTAAAAAGCACTTATCCTGGGATGACGGTGTGCAAGGCACTTCAAACTCCTGGCTGCCTGCCAAAACCCAGACAACAGCCATCAGCATTCCCCACTATCCGAGGAGCACAGGGGCCACGCATAATTGACTAAAAGATGGGCTAAGACTGTGCCCAATCAGTGTGTGATCAAAAACGCGTGGAATATTCAGCGCCACTTGATTACACGGAGTTTCGTCCTTTCACTCCCCTCATGAAATCTCTTCAAGGTCCACAGTACTGTAATAAGATCATTACTGTCAAGCGGTACGAATCGTGGGCAATAAGTCTTGGGATGGGGAGTCATACTTCACAAGCTCCCCTGGTCTCTCTCTCTCTCTCTCTTTTTTTTTTTGTATTTTACTGCATGTAGAGGCAGCAAGGCGACGAGGTGGCAGATAATGATCACATCACTGTGTGGCAACTAGAAAGGCACTTTTAAGAAAAAGCAGAGAGAAATCAGCTTAAGAGAAAACTAAAACATTTTCCTTTGATTTTTTTTCTCCTTAAAAAAATTAAATAGAATTAAACTGTGTGCAGTAGGCACTTTTCATGAACTCTGATATAATGTCATTGAATTTAACCATTTGGTAGATTTTCATATCGCAGCAAAGCCCATTACCCCACAGACAAATGGCCAATTTTCTCCACGTCCCACGTGCACAAGAGGTGAGGCCGTGTGTGTGCACGGTGACATCTGCGGAGCCTGTGCTGGCCGTGCACCCTGGGTTGCACACCTGGTGCCTACTACCAGAGACCAGTGAGAGGACTGGGAAGGCGGGGCATTAGCAAAGATTACAAAACAAGCCCACAGTGTTGCTCTCAAACCATGCCTTCTCCAGAGCATTAATGATACATCTCAGAAAAACAGAAGTCTGCAACCACCACCGGACCCAGCAGCCCGGAGGGGCAGATGTTTGATTAATACTTAAATCAGCAATGTGGGATCTCAATGGACAATGGGGGTTTTTACTATTCCCTACCTGCCTTGTTCCACTTCAAACTGTCCTTATAAACACCTGTGCTCATAGTCCCAGCCACTGGGAGGCTGACGTGAGAAGGTTGTGAGTTTGAGTCCAGCCTGGGCAATACAGTAAGACCCCCTTCAATCTTTTTTTTTAATTTCGGATTAACATTGGGCTGCATACAATTAGGTTACACTGTGTTGTTCCGTAGGGTTAAAGTCTGAGTTTTAGGTGTGTCCGTCACTAGGGAAGTGGGCAACACACCCGTGCAATGTGCCAGTTGGGTGGGAATTTACTTATCCCACCCCACCTTGAGTTTCACTGCGTTTTTCTCTCCTGTGAGCATGCAGGGGTTAACCTACTGGTTCCGATTCAGTACCGTGCACACACGTGGGGTTTGTTTTTCCATCTTGTGATACTTCACTAAGGACAAGGGTCTCCAACTACACCCAAGTTGTTGCAGAAGATACAAAGTCTCCATCTTTTTTATGGCTAAATAATATTCCTTGGAGTACACATGCCACAATTTATTAATCCATTCATAAACTGAAGGGCATGTGGGTGGTGTCCACATCTTTGCAATTGTGAATTGTGTTGCTGTAAACATTCAAAGCAAATGTCCTTATGATAAGATGTCTTTTTTTCCTTTTGTTAAATACCTAGTAATGGGATTGCTGGATCACATGGTCGGTCTACTTTCGGTCCTTTGAGAGGACCACACTTCTTTCCATAGAGGTTTTACTCGTTTGCCGTCCCACGAGACCCCATCTCTCACTCCCCTCATTCAAAAAAACTCAAAAAAAAAAAAAAGAAAAAAAAATACACATATTAGCCTTAATAAACACAAGTTTTTTGTATGTGAATTAAATGTCCACAACTCCCAAAAAATTTTGCCATGTCCCTTTGTACACACGTGTTACTGAATCCTGCGTGTTCTGTCTGCAAGTCGCGGTAGCAGGGGACGGCGTCCTTTACTTGAATGTGCAGATAAGAGTGTGCTCACACACAAGAAAGAAAGAGATGTGTGTGCAGAGGCCATATCACAACACCGGAGCAGGGCTCCTGAGAAGAGTGCCAAGGTCAAGACCTGTGCTCCAGGGTAGAGGTGGGAAGCTGTGGGTGGGGCCCCACTGTGCCCCAGAAACGGAAGTGCTAGAGGGAGGCGTGTCTCTGGGAGTTGCAGGCCTGAGGGCTACTCTCCACTCCCAGCCCGGGGAGCCCTTTCCAGGGGGATGGCTCATGGCAAAGCAAAACACAGACATCCAAGCCCAGAGCCCTGATAAGGGTCCTCACCTCCGGTCTTAGGCCAATTACTCAGCTTCACTCCATTCTCTCCTCCAAGTGAAAACAGAAATACTGAGACTTACACGCCCACACTGCAGGGTTTGAAGGGTGCAGGAAGATAACACACGTTTAAGAGCAGTGAACTCATCATGGTTTCCTTCTCTGAGCTCATCCTAACAGTGAACCTAAGATCCAGGGAAGGAGGAGTGGAGGGGACAGAAACGTCATCATCTGTTCTGTGCTTTCTTCTTCCCTTTTTTTTTTTTCCTTTTTTAGGCAGAGTCTCACTTTGTTGCCCTTGGTAGAGTGCTGTGCTGTCATAGCTCACAGCAACCTCAAACTCTTGGGCTCAAGGGGATCCTCTTACCTCAGCCTCCTAAGTAGCTGGGACTACAGGTGCCACCACAATGCCTGACTATTTTAGAGATGAAGTCTTGCTCTGGCTCAGGCTGGTCTCGAATCCCTGAGCTCAGGCAATCCACCTGCCTCGGCCTCCCAGAGTGCTGGGATTACAGGCATGAGCCACCATACCTGGCTCTGCCCGTGCTTTCTGCATGAAATACTTTCCTTAGATGGCACAGGGTAGGTGGGGGCCAAAGGCACATTAACCCTCAGAGACAGGAATAGCAAGTTACATAGTTTTATGAGTTGAAAGTTTATCTCTCCCCAAAATTCACTGAAGCCCTAACCCCCCCCCCCCCCATGAGATGGTATTTGGGGACTGGGCCTTAGGGAGCTGATTAGGGTAGGTGAGATCATGAGGCTGGTGCCCTGTAACTGTCCCCCACACTCTCTGCCGGCAGACACCTCAGGAGGCCATGTGAGAACAAGGCAAGAAAACAGCTACCTGCAAGCCAGGAAGTCTCACTAGGACCAAGGTGGCAGCGCCTGGACCTTGGACTTTCTAGCCCACAGAACCATGATCAATACATCTCTCCTGCTACTCCAGCCACCGCCTGTGGGGTTCTGACGTGGTGCCCTCAGCTGAGGTGCACGCAGCTTCATTCTGCCCTGTTTGCCAAGTGGTTTTCACACGGACAGAGTCTCTATCTCCTATAGTTTCACATTTAGCAAGAGGAATGATGTCTGTGCTGCACGGGAGGAGGAGGAAAGATGACGTGTGCACAGTTAGCTCATCTGAACACATACGCCTCCCAGGGCCCCGCCACCCCTGTCTAACTGAGTGCACGAACTTGGAGGGCCAAGAGGCCAAGACAGAACATCCTGACGCATGATCTGGACACAGCCACACCGCTCCTCTCCACGCTGTGTGTCAATCGCATCCCCGTGCTCTGTGTGACGTGAACATGCAGAGGAGGAGAAGGGCAGGAAGGAGACCCAGCTGGGCAGCTCGGGCCACCAGAACCAGACCTGCCACGCTCAGCTTGGGACCTGGGTCTGAGTAGGTCACTGTTTCATTGCTTATGTGACTGATATTCAAAGACCCTGATAGAGCAAACATTTTACTGACCACCAGGAAGAGGAGTTCGAGTGAGATCCCAGACTCTCCTGGAGGTCGTCCAACTCAGGGTCTCCTGAGCTAGGCCAGGTCCCAGTCTCAGGGCAGGAGGACACCTGCTGAGCCAAGTTCCCTGTGGGGGGACGCCGGAGCCTGTGCCAGCTAGTGCCAGCCAAGCCGTACCCGCAAGTGCTTCTCTGAGTGAGGCAAAGTGTCGAGGGCTATCACCTGCCTGTGTTTTAGAAAGGACCCTTGTAAACAGTGTGCATTTTCCAAATGTGAGTCTCTACTTCTATGTGGCAGGAGGTCCAGGGGATGGGGCGCCTGACCAATTGCATCAGGAGCTGCACTCCCCCACCCCGGAGCTATAAGCCCCCTCATGACAAGATTTAGCTTCTATTTACTTTTCGGATTTCCTCCTGGCACAGCAGGTATTTCCTTCTGCAGGGAGCTTTATGTCCCTCTTTAGAGCCTCCCTGAACGGGCAGTTGGTATTCCGTGCACCAGTTCGTCACTCACCTGCCTTCTCTACGGGACCCTGTGCACCCTAAAGGCCAGGCCACCCATGACACCCAGAGCCAGGAATGGCTCCTACAGCAGCAGGTGCCTGAGAGGCGTGTCAAGGACTGAAATCTAACCCTTTCAGTTTGTGTGTACTTAAAACAAAACAAAACAAAACATCTACCAACAATCCTCCTCTGGTCCGTGGGCTCCTCATGATGGGGATCCTCTGCCCCGCCGCCCTGCCGCCGTCCACTCAGCTTTGTTTATTTCCAACCCGCCGGCTCCCACAAAGGATCTGAGAGCACTTACAGCTTGTGTGTGTTTGTGGCGGCTGGACTGTACCCTGCAGGATGGCTTTTAAGTCAACTGTGCCTAATCTACAATGTCAATGTCTACAGTAAACCCAGATCTACTCAATTTCAGCAAGTTCATTCTCTTGGAAGCTGGAGTTAACAACCCGAGAGACAACTCACTTTCTTTGGGAACGTGATCTGGTTTGTGCGGGGCAGGTGAGTCCGTCAGGATACATGGCATCTTTTGTCTCTGATGGCTCAGGGGGGATGAAACCCTGACAGTCTCTTCAATGCCCTTAGCAGAGTCAAAATTACTACATTAGTAATTTTATGTAGTAATGTACTAAATTACTACTAAAATTACTACATTAGGTAAATCTTTCAGGAACATATTCTGATACCTGGTTTTTCACATTTGCTGTAATTAACTGCTCAGCACAACTATTCAGATGTACTAGCCAACTGTTCAATAATAAAGAAATTTAATTAAGAAGTCCTTATTGGATCAAAAATTTACTGTTGATTATGGAGTTTCCACTGAGCTGTTTATGGAGACTTCTCAGTCAGAGTCACTGGCAAAATTTAAAAAAGGAGCAGACACACAGGGCCAGTGGAACGTCCTCAAGATGAAAAGGAGGAGACTGAGGACCAGCCAACGGCTGGAACATGTGCACAATCAGCTGTCATCAATCTCCCTTCCCCTTCCCCTCCAGCCACCTCCAAATAACACAGAATTAAATGAGAAAGGCCCTGTAGATAGGAAATTAACGCTGATAATGACGGTTCCCAAGCCATGACTTCTAACACATGGGCACATGTGTGCACCGTGTATGGCCTATTTAGTCTAAAAAAGCAAACACACTGTCCTCCCAAGCACGGTGTGCAAAATTGCCAAGTCACCCAACAATGGCTTAAAGTGCATGACAGTCAACATAACTGGATAGCTCCAGATTAAACGAGAGCATGCACGCACCGACATACTGCTTTCTCGTAATAATGGGTAGGCAGGAAAAAGAAAACCTGTAAGTTACGCATGTACAATTTTTTATTTTCTCTCCAAAGTGTCTTCCAAAACATCAACTAATTAATAACAAAAAGTCCTCAGGTAAAAGGTAACTGATCAAGAATAGCAACATCTGTTTCTTAGTACCTAAGTGAAAACAAAACTCCACTTTGTGACTAATTAACTCACCACCACCAGGGTTTTAAGTTGTAAATAGACTGCATTTAATGAAAAAGGGATGCTTTCTGCAGAGTTTTATTTAATAAGATAACCATTCTGTCCTAAATTGGCAGAATATAAAATTAAGCTCTACAACAGGTTCGCTTTCCCTAACATTTTCAATTCTGAGTATCTCTGCCTTTGGTAAATATTCTGCCCGACATCCTAAGTACAGTCTCCTGTGTCCATGCAGTCCCCTAGTTATAAACATCCGACTATGCACAACTCACATTTACAGACAGAGGCTATTATGGATTATAGGTAAATGGACCTGTTTCCAATTTACATACAAACTCAACTTAAGAACAAACCTGCAGAACCAATCTCGCTCATAGCTCCAGGGGCTACCTGCATGTCTTGTCTCCATAGTAAGGCTCTGAGTGTCTGGGAGAGAGAGGGACTCAGTTTTACTCTGCAGTGTCTGCTACGGACTTAGTGCTGGGGTCTCTGTGGTGGTTGCCTCCTTATCGCGTGCGTGTTTGATGAAAGAATAACATGAACCACAATTTCAGATTCTCCTCTGAAAGAGTGAAGGAAAACTAAGTCCCAGATCACCTTTACAACTCCGGAGTCAAGGGGATTTGTCAACAGTCGACTGTTCAGTAAGAGCAGCTGCGAGGAGCATTTTCCACCATAACAGAGAGAGGGCTGCTTGTGACTTACCTTCTATAAGATAACCTTTCAGCATCCACCCAGGATCAGCCACACCATGGTTTGGTAAAGACCCAGAATAAACAGCCAAAGGAACAAGATGAGAAATAAAATAAATTCCCCTCAGAGACTTTTAGACAAAGCGCCATGAACCCATGTGGGAGAAAAAAAAATCACCAGGATTTCTGCATAGCTTCTTATATAATAAGATTGGGTAAATCCAAACTGGCCCTGCATTTTAAAAGGAAGATCTTTGCTACACAACTTGGAGATGTTATGAGCCATATAAAAGTCAGTGTCTTTACATGGAATCTCAGAAATATCAAGGAAGCTATTCAGTCTGCCCCACTCCTAGATTCAAAGGCCGCTCCACACACCTCAAAGACTTGCTTTTTGCCTGGTGGAAAGAGTTTGAGGCAGAGAATTAAGAGACAGTTCTGTCACCTACCAGCAAGCTGACCCTGGACAAGAAAGCCACTTAACCTCTCTCTACTTCAGCCTTTTCACTGGGGAAACAGGGAAATTAGCACTTGATGCAAACTTGCATGAATGTTAGCAAACTAACGAGAACCAGCGATCCGGGGCCACACAACGGGGCTGCAGGGACTATTCCTTCATTTTAGCAAGGACAACCTCAACGCCAGACCCTGGATAAGAAGATACCCAGAAAGCACTGCGATTCAAAGACAATGCCAAAAGGTGACAAGTGATTAAAGATCCGGAAAACCCACACTGCCCAGACCCTTCCCTGGCACATGTAATTAAACCCAGTCCTGCCAGGAATCCAGGGCCAGGGTGCTGTTACCCTTCTAGAGGCCGCATTTCCAGACAAAGGCCCAACTAGTGGTGCAGCCGCCTGCAGGGCCAGGGGTCACTCCTTCTCAGGGCAGCCCTGGCTCTTCAAGTTTTCTATTTAGTATATGAACAAAATCCACCTCCTTGGCACCTGCACCCTCCATCCCCCTGAAACCACTTGCACCATCTGGGACAAGTGAGGCCACGCTCTGCTTGGTGGACCTGCCACCCGCCTGTCATCATCAGCACCCCAGGTGTGGGTCCCTGCCATACTCTCTCCTCTGTCAATTCAGGTTCCCTCCCATAGCGTGGGCTTCAGGCCCCAGCGCCAGCCTTCCTGGTGATAGCTGACCTCCTTCTACTGGTCTACAGGTGTCACAGAGCACCCTAATGTGAGTGCTCGAGAGCCTCGAGTCCCTCTATTGAAGACCACAGCCGCCACAGTAGGCTTTACCCAGATGGCTGCTCTCTCTTCTCCCCCTCACACCCCTGGGTTCTGTGCCAGATCTGCGGCCCTCTCTGTACCTCCGCAGACAGTCCACGTGGGGGCTGTCCTCTGCGGCCCTCTCTATACCTCCGCAGACAGTCCACATGGGGGCTGTCCTCTGTGACTCAGCTTGAGAGTGCCACTGAGTCCCTCAGGCCCCTGACAGGATCAGCTGACTTTCAATGGCATTTCACTTTCCTACATTCAGAACAGATTTAAATTTAGTCATTTCCTCTAGGAAATGCTATATTTTCAACGCTATAAAATTCAACTACCATACAGATATCTTCTACAGAGCTTTTCCAGTGGGGAGGTCGGCGACATGGGGTGTGTAGCCCGACCCACAGTCATTATTTTTTCACCACTGCTGATGTTCAGAATCCTCATCTGTCACATGCGAAAATCAGTTTTAATTGAGTAACCTTCTTAGCAGGACGCTTCTGGGATACAAACGGGAAGAACGAGGTGAAGGAGGAGGGCTTTCCTGGAGGGCTGCTGGGCTCTGAACCTGGGTCTTATCATGTGAAGCACCAAGACGCTGCCCCACCCACAGAGGCTCGGGAGACACGTCCCTGAGCCTGCCCGTTCCCTGGGACATGCACTGTGTGTTTGCAGATTCCTCTCTGGGTATCAGGAGGGGACAGGCCACTTTCCCCAATGTGGCCTGCTTACAACTTGTGGTGTAAGCCTGAACACTCAAATGAGCTCAGTATTCAGAAAAACCATGGCAGAAAGAGGGCAGGTAGGAAGGACATGATTAAAGGCGGTCCCGGCAGGTGGAACCCTTCCTGAGGCCACGTGACTATTGTTGGTCTCGCAAGTAATAATATGTGTTATGACAAGGTTTTGAAATTTTAATTTTCCTTTGAAGCAGTTCCTTTACTTGAGAGGTAAAATGAATACAGTTAATTCAGTGTGGTGTGTGTGTGCACGGGGCCTCTCCGTGTGTTCTGGTGGCGTGAAAAAAGTAACTTTGTGTGAAGGAGCCACTTCAGAAAGATCACATCCAGCTGCCATTGAGGATAATAACAAAGGAAGGACTCGACAAGTCCCAGGAGAATCTAGACGACCTTTGACAGCTGCGATATTGAGAGCACACAAGCAAGAATGGTTGATAGACGTTAACAGAAGAGATGTTTCTCACAACATGGTGCTACAGGCAGAGTGGGGGCAGCTGTCCTGTGAGCCAACATCAGCGATGGCTCCGAGATTACAGTGGGGATGGTCTTCACCAGAGTCACTAGACACGGCCCACCTCAGCATGAGTGGACACTGCCGCTCCAGGGAGCCACGGCAGGGTCAGATCGCAGAGTGTGACCAGGCACATGACCGGACTCCAGCATCACCACCACCAGTGGTAACTGCGAGAGGTTGGGCTGAGTAATTTGAGAATCAGCCAGTGATGAGAAGGCCCCAGGATCCCCCTCGTGCTGCCCTGCAAACCGAAGGCACGTGAGGGACCTGCATTACTGTGGTTGCAGGAATGTCTGATTTCACCGATTTGAAAGATTTGAAAAATATCAGCAAATGTTCCAGAGTGCAGCCCCTCACTCGGCACCCCGAGGGCCTTACCTTCAGCAGTGCTGGAGAGCCCGTCGGCTTTGAAGTTGCTGGTGCTTTTCTTCCTTCGGTGCTTCTTTCTGTTGGCATGAGGCGAGGGGGGCGGGTCGAGCTTGGGGCTGGTGGTGCTGGAGATACTTGGGCTGGAACAGACGGAGTCACCCAGCCCCGTGTCTGCCATCGGACCGGAAAAGTCAAAAGAATACAATGGTAAGCATTTAAAAAGTAGACTCTGAAAAAATCCCAAAGCAACGTTCCTGCAACATCACACAAGGCCCTGCAAGTAACAGCAGGTGGCTGGACTGGAGCCCCCAGCCCAGGATGAGCAGACCAGGCTCCCTCGCCCCCACGCGCCACCTGACGGCCACAAACCAGCACTTACTTCTCCGTCACCTTTCTGCTATAGGGGATTAAAAATCCTCTGCTTTGCACACCTGAAGTCTAGAAAGGTGAAGTGCTGATTATTTTTCTCTTCCCATAATTACCCTGATACATTAGAAATGAATAAAGACACCAAGAACAGAGAAGAAAGTGTCATCTTGAATGAGCGCACACACCAGGCATTCTTGGCTCTTCCTTCTCCTCATGACACGTGACTGTCCCATCATCATCATCAGTGAAAAATGCTACACTATTTTTCCTTACTCTAATGTCCAGGAATAGGGTTTAGAAGTCGATATACTAGACCTGCCAATTCTTCATTCATTACAGCTACTGATTGAAGCTTAACACCAATACACAGATGTGATTATTCACTACCAGTGAAACTCTCAGTTTACTCCATCCAGTTTCATTTTTATCAAAGAGGAGGCTGACGTGGTTCTAAATGGCCAGGAACGCACATGTGATTCAACCAGAACAGAAAAGTACACTGAAAAAACGACACCAAAAACACAGGTGGCATACAGTTCAAGTCCTAGAAATTCTTCATTTCATGATTTAGCATTTTCGTAAGTCCAAAGACAAGGTTCTCTGCAATCCATTCAGCTATGCCACTGACTTGTTCTGAGTACATACTGTGGCCAACAGCTTTTCTGGACGTGCGGCACCTGTCGCTGATCTCGAAGATGGATAAAGATTCCTGTTTGAGTGGCACTGACGCTGTAGTCAGGCCAGCACCTAAAGGATGCTGGAAGTTGGCATGTGTACAGAGAAAGGGGATAGGCCCTGGACTGTGGGGGTCAACCACTGTAGATAGGGTGGTCAGGGTAGGGAGTGAGCCTGGTAAATTCCTGGAAGGGGACCTTCGAACCAAGACTTGACAATGACAAAAGAGACAGGGTGGTCAGGGGAGGGAGTGAGCCTGGTAAATTCAAGAATAGAAGGCCAGGCTCGGAGCCTGTAGCTCAGTGCGAAGGCGCCAGCCACATACACCAGAGCTGGCGGGTTCGAATGAATCCAGCCCGGGCCTGCCAAACAACAATGATGACTATAACCAAAAAATAGCCGGGTGTTGTGGCGGGCGCCTATAGTCCCAGCTACTTGGGAGGCTGAGGCAAGAGAATTGCTTAAGCCCAAGAGAGTTTGAGGTTGCCGCAAGCTGTGACGCCATAGCATTCTACTGAGGGCGAAAGCTTGAGACTCTGTCTCAAAAAAAAAAAAAAAGAACAGAAGGCCAGGGTGACTGGGGTGGGGGGTGGACAGCAGGAGACACTGCTGCAGAGGACTCACTCGTGCACGGAGGGAACAGGGGCCACTGCAGGGCTGTGAGCAGAAGGGTGACATGACTCAAATGTAAATATCCTTGAATCAAACTGAATTTAAAATATTTTTATTTTGTGAAGTTCTAGAAAATGTTATATACTGAAAAATGAAAAAATATACAGCTTAAGGTATCTGAGAACATATGTGGTTTTGAGCATGCCCAGATGCACCTCCCTGGCCATCCCAAGACCAGCGGGAAGGGTCAGTCTTCATTCCCTGCACCCAACACACATGGACCCGTGGAGGAAAGGGCCCTCAGAGTGAGCAGGACGCCCTGGGCAGCAGCACCTGTGCCAGCTGAGTGTACGCCCATGGGCTGACTCCTTCTCACGGGGCTGTAGCAACTGTGGCAGTCTGGCGTCCCGTGACTTTCCTCCTGGCAGGCTACTCTGTGCTGTACGTACACACTTCTGTCCTCAGGCACAGTACACATGAAGACAGGTTGCTGTCCAGGCGACAGGACAGGAGGTGGTGTTGGCAGGAGGAATTTGGCCACCTGCTTCCCCGCGTGTCTCCATGGTGGCCTCCAAGCTTGTCCTGGACTCACCTATCACCTTCTCAGGGATCTTGATCAGTTACCTCCGCTGGGTCCTCCCTCTCCTTCAGCTTCCTATCTGTCTAGGTGGGGGTGTGTGTGGTGTGATCGTTCATATTTACTCATCCCCTCCCCCACACTGTTTCCTTAACCCTTCCAACTGCAGTGTTCACAGCACAGCCCTACAGAAGTCATGCTGGTCAGGTACTGTGTGGGGCTCTCCCATACATGACGCAGACCTCCCAAACACCCACTCCTGTATGTACTGTCATTTCCATCTGCATTTTACAAACAAGAGAAACGTTTTGTGACTCACGGAAGACACAAAGCTGGAGTCCGGCTCCAGAGTCTGCTCAGAACCAACCCGGACCAGCATCTCCGGACGAGGTTTCCATCCACATGGGCGGTTTACGTCCATCCTCATCTCACTCCTCAACATCTGGTTCCCCTCCTCACTGCTTTACTGTGTGTCCTCAGGCCATGGCCCACAGCCCCTTTTATCTTCCCAGCTCTTAGCTTCTTCCCCATACTCAAGATGCATCTTCCCCCCACCTGCGGAGCCTTCACACACAGGACGCCAAGGACGGTCCCACTCCTGGCTCTCCCTGCCCTTGGCCCAAGGTTCTGCACTAATCTTTCTGAAGTAGTTCTGAGATATAGTTTAAGAATACTAGATCCCATTAAATATCAGATAAAAGGCTGGATGCATTAAAATTTTATGTATAATTTCAGTGCTCACCTTTCAGTGATCATATGCTGTTCTGGGGGTGGGGGGAGGTGGTCTAGAGACCCCAAGATCACCACCTGATCTTAAAACAATGTGTTAGTCAATGTTCAAGCCTATAGTGAGTATTTTTGCTCATTTCCAGTATTTCCTGCCCAGGTTCCAAAAGTCTTCACCCTACCCCCTCTATTAAGTGTTCAGAAGTGGCTTTGTGCCAGGACATGGGAGAACGCCAGCGTGCGTGTCCCTGTGCTCAGAGGTGCCAACCTGACCCTGCCGGGAAGCACAGGCCTACATAGCCACCCCTGCTGCCCTGAGGCCGCCTGCTCCTGAGTTGTGCGCCGTCTGGGTGTGTCCTCTCATTCAGTGGCCATGTTAATTCCCAACTTTGCCTGACACTGCATAAATCGGCGTCTGTACCTCTGAGCTTCTACAGGTCCCACAGTGGGGACTCCTGTACTCAGCTGTCATCTAAATCTAGCTAGTGTGCCTGTCCCCCGGGCTCACTTCCTTGGTGGTGACGGGTGCCGAGCTGAGCACACGGCATCCATGTCACGACGTAACCCCCTCCATCGCCCAGCGGCCTTTGACCAGAGTAGCACGTCCAGCACTTCTTTAGAGACATTCACCAAGGGCCGTGACGGCCCCACGCAGGTGCGGTGGGGCCCCTGCTCCTCTCTCTGTTCCAGCCCGTTATTCTTTTCCTCTGCTTGCGTCCCGGGGCTATACTTTTTTGCTTTTTACAATGGTCTTCGCTATTGCCGGCTGTTCTGAGCATGCACCTCTGTACACCCATCCTCGTCAATAAGAAAGATGCTAAACAGGGTGGGCCTCGCCTTCCCCCCTTCTCCCCCCATCTCTCCCGGCCAGGAGGCTCCACTGTCCTTTCCTTCCAACCCTCCCCTGTTCTGGGTGTCTGACTGGGCTCGGGAGGGAGGAGCAGTGCTGGCGGCAGCCTCTGGACAAAACTCCCAAGGCCTTGGACTTGCCCTTCCATCCCGCCACCTGAGGCTGCCTCAGCTCCCATGTCTCCTCCAACCCTGGGGTGACAGGACTTTCACTTTGCTCAAGACAAAAAACGCACAAGAGCCTCACTTAGAAGGTTGCACCCCCACCAAGCCTGACCCCATGGGCAGTGCCTCGGCCCCACATGTCATACCCTCTTTCAGCTGCCACCAGATGTGCTGTGTCAGCTCCTACCAAACTGCCCCAGGCAATCCCCGTCCTTTAAAGCCCAGCTCCTGGACCGTGTCAGTCCTCATTCCTGTCCATGCCACCCTCTGGTCTGGCTCACATCCTGCGCGTCCTGGCTCAGGCCACCTGTGCTCTCCACAGTGGCTGTCAGTGGAAAAGTCACAGGGCGTCGCCTCAGGCTCAGCAGCACCCACACGACCCCCTCCCCTCAGGGAAGATGCTAGAAGGTGCAGGGAAACCAGGAAGTTCTGGGCCCTAGAAGCCGAAGGAGGGAGCCCCAGGAGGAGCCCTCACCCACCGGGCATCCCTTGGTTGGCACGGCATTTCCTGGTGAGAGCATGAGCTTTATGAAGGAGGCCTCTGCGCACCCTCTTCACCAGGGCACATCCTGAAACGTCTTCAGGGTGAATAAGGGAGCTCGATGCCCATTTGCTGAATTTTATTAAAGAGCTGACCTCTGCTCATGCTAGAGGCACTTACACAGGTGCAGAGAACTGCTCCTTGGTATAAAATAGAGGAGGGCTATAACTCTGTGACTTTTAAAACTAGTCACAAGCACACTTTTGTGCCAAACCACTGTGCTGTGGGTGTCCAACTGTTTGGAATGTGTTTTTAGGTGAGTAACTATCGCCATGAATGAAGCCTGTTGATGCTAAAGAAGTGTCCCATGTCCTCTGCACACACGCACCAAGCAATGTTCCCTGAGCTGGCTGCTGGCAGAGAACAAAGGGCAGAGAACGCTGCCCCCACTAAGCTGATTTCTAAGGAGTGATGAGAATGCCTATCTAATTTCTTGCTTGATGCCTTCAAATAAAAGAGTATCTTTCCTGAACAAAGCAGGAATCTTATCTATGGCAAGTGTGCCACTGGCATGGGTCTGTGGATGAGGCGGGAGGCAGGAAGCTTGGTACACAGCTCCTTCACCAGGCCTAGCAGGTGCAGGCAGCCCATGGCCATCTGGGAAGAAGAGACCAGCAGGGAGATGTCGGTGTCGCTGAAGGATCAGGGGCTGAGGAGGGTGGAGAAGGGAGAACAGGAACCCAAGAGCCTCATCCTGGCCGCTGGAGGGAGGGAGGTTTTAAAAGGACACAGAGTTGTCACAGTTAATAAAAACAATGGTAATCTTAAGAAGGACACAGAAAGTGAGACCAGCGTCTCTAAGCCTTTCCCACTCCGGGGAGCACTGCCCGCCCACCCCAATTGCTGTTCCCAGGGCCAAGGTCCACCAAGGGGGGAAAATCATCCCTGGCCCAGCTTAGAGACACAGCTTAGAGACCCCTACCCAGGCTATAGGGGAGGGGAGGGCCGTCTCTGTCACTGCCTCCTCCAGCCATGCCAACACTCCAGCAAGCTATGGCCCCAGCCCTGGCAACCTGATTCCCACTTTCTAGCTAGAGGGAGCCGGCCAGCAGCACTGTAACCAGGGGTGGAGGTCAGGTGTCTGCGGTGGCTTAGGAGGTGAGGCACATGAGGAGGAAGGCAGCCGCAGAGAAGGTGATGGAAATGGCACATGAGGATGAGGGCTGAGGAGGGGAAGGCCCTGGGTACGGGGACCTGGCATGGAGAGTGGCCCAGGGCTCCCCTGCAGAAAGGACTGTCCTGATTGCACTCTGGCCTGTGGTGGCCTCGTGGAGAGAGCCCCGCAGGTCTCCAGTGAACTGGGTGCTAAGCTGGGCTGTCAGGATGTTAGAGCCCCAGCTTCTACATCTCCAGACCTCCCTCCCCTTCAGGAGGAGATGTTTAACATTCCCCTGCTTTAAAATATGAGCAATCAAAACGCACTGGCTTCCATGAGGTGCTTTTCCATTTCTGATGCTCCTCTTGCCTGACAAGATATCCCTCAAACGGAAGAGGCCCCCAAAGCCCCTCCCAAGACACCCTAAACGAGCTCCAGCCGCCGCCCGGACGGCGACCTGCTCCTCCCGCCCGAGCGCAGGGGATGCGTTTTATTTTGCAGCAATTACCGGGCACCGGGACGTTCACCACTGTCGACACATGAAGCATGGGAGGGGAGACGCTCAGGGAAGAAAGGCACGCCAAATTAAAGAGCGAGCGGCCTCATTACTTCACATCCAACCTGGCTCTGACGGGGACCTGGGGTCCCAAGCGTGGCGCAGAGCTGGGCTGGGCCTGCGCCATCCCATGCATTCAATGTCAGCCATTAGTTCTTCCCAATCGGGCAGCGATGTTCAGTGCACACCCCAAAAAATATATAATACGAGCAATAATCATCACAATCTGCAGTCTCTCTGAGCTTCGGTACGTGAAGTATGAGTCAAAGGAGCAGCTTCACTTTTCACTCGGAGAGCTGACAAGCATGACTTGAGGGGAATAAAATAACACTCCGTCCGCATAAATACCAAGCGGCCTGCTCGGGACTGATGGGCCAGGAATGTATTCTTAGCTATCATTCCAGCAGACAGGCCCAAGGACACTCATAACTTATTTTACAATCATTTAGTTTCAGCTCAAGTGGAAAACGTGACAACTTATCTCTGCTGACAGGATGCCATATCAAACCTCACAATTAACTTTCCCCCGATTATCTGCCCAGCCGATCATTAGCTGGGCAATTTTTGATGAACTGGTGCAGGGAGCTCGTCTCCGTGAGTGTCGTCGTCAGGTGCACTGGTAGGTTTCTGATGGCCTAGTGATATTCAAATAGACGAGGCTCTGTGCCTGTGATTCCCACATCCCCCCTGCTCCCAGGGGTCTCTAATGTGTCTGCCGGGGGAGCCGCTGGGCAGAGGTATGCTGACCTCCTCTAGCACTGCTGTGGCGATGGCCTTGATCCCATGAGGTGAGGTCCTTCCCTGACCGCACCTGGGTTTCAGGGACAGTGCTGGGCCCTGCACAGGGACACCTCCCACACTCGTCCTCAGGGGGCTTGCTTTGGAATGAAGACACCAAGAGTCTGCTATAGGAGACACCACGCTTGGGAAGAGTTGCCAAGGGTTCCTGACTGTTAATTTTCTGTGTGTTCATTGAAGATACAAAATGCTTTAGAACACACGCGCCTAAGAAGTGTGCATCTATATGAAAAAAGAGAGAGAGAGAGAGAGAAGACAAAGGACAGGACAGGAGGAGGACGGGCGCACCTGCCAGCCTCCCATCTTTACCGTACCTTAACTTACCTGTTCAGCAGTGCTAGGCACAATACAGTACTAAGAACCCTCCTTTTTTGGTATTAAAAGAATTCAAAATTATCAAAGAAAGGGGCATTTGTAGGTGCCAGGAAGGAAACAGCTGAGAGCCAAGACCTTCCATAAACTCAAGATGGGGTCATTGCAGGAACTAGTAAATTAAAACACACTTCCTTTGATAGAAGGCCAAACAATATAAAGCTAATTTGGATCTTTAATGAGGACTCTGTTCTTTCTGAAGCTTACAGAGATGTGTAGGCTGGTAAATAAAGAACAGGCCACCTTTGCCATCCAAGGAAATCACAACATCCTGGGTCTCTGTTAAAAGGTGAGTGTGAAGTGAAGTTCAAAACCTCACCCCTTCTCACAGCCCTTTTGACGGGAGCTTTCAGCGGGAGGAGGTTTACTTGAATCCCCATCTCTGAAGATGTTTCAGAGACTGGCATTATTGTCCCTTTCCTTTGCCGCTCACACGGAGGTACACAATGTCAGAAGGGGCAGCGGGGACGCAGCGGGGGGCCGGGGAAGATGACAGGTGTTAGGGAAAGGAAAAGACAGCACAGCGCTAGACTGAGTTACAAAAACGGGAGGAAAGGGACACAACAGGAGGGGCCAGAACTGAGGGGAAACACGGGGGACAAGAGTTTCCTACTTGGGCCATTCTCAGCGACACCAAGAGATCTCTAACAATTAGGCGAAATAAGTTGGAATTTAGGAATCTGGATCTTCATTTAGATGGAGCCGTGGATTCCTGAGACCTGGCTTGCTATATACACAAAAATAAAGCCTTACCAAAAGAGCACAAATCCTGGTCACTAATTAGGACATAGGGTTTCTTTTTGGGGATGTGATGAAAATATTTAAAATTGACTGGTAATAGTTGGCTCCTATGTGTGACTATGCTAAAAACATTTGAATTACATGCTTTAAATAGGTGAAGGATATGTTATGTGAATTTTGCCTCAATAAAGCTACTTTTTTGAAGTGGAAGAGAAAGGGGTAGGTTATTATGTTAAATGCAACACAGCACCTAAATAAAGGTAACAAGTGGGCGGCGTCTGTGGCTCAGTGAGTAAGGGCGCTGGGCCCATATACGGAGGGTGGGGGTTTCAAACCCAGCCCTGACTAAACTGCAACAAAAAAAAGTAACTGGGCGTGGTGGCGGATGCCTGTGGTCCCAGCTACTCGGAAGGCTGAGGCAAGAGAATCGCCTAAGCCCAAGAGCTGGAGGTTGCTATGAGCTGTGACACCGCGGCACTCTACCGAGGGTGATAAAGTAAGACTCTGTCTCTTAAAAAAAAAAAAAAAAATGGTGACAAGTAGGTCCCCTGGACAGCCTGGCCAGATGTGGGAGGGGAAGAGGCTGGGCAGCAGGAGCTGGGTAACCACAGGAACCGAGGCCGTAGGCCATCACAAGACTCAGGCCCCAGGCAGTGTTTGGGACTGGGGAACTAATGTGGCTGTTCCTGCCAGGAACCACCTCTACAGAGCACCCCTTCCTGGGGAGCTGAGGACAGGCCAGGGGTAGGACAGCCGGGCTTCTCAAGCTCCTGTACGTATTGCCCTCCCCAAGTCACGTCCCTCCGCTGACTCCTTGGTCATTTCCTTTCCTTGACGAGAGACCCGTCAAGAGTCCTGGTCTCTCTCCCTTCCTGTCCACTGTATTATGCTTTGGAAAGGCATCCTCGAGTGTCTGTGGTTTGTCCTCATACCCGATGGCCGGCTGGCACTGAACACCCTCGTGTGGTTTTAGGGAATGGCAGAAAGCCTGGAGAAGCTAGGGGAGCACTCGGGAAGGCAAGCCAGGATTTTATATTTAAGGGTCAAAAATCAAATTGTTCTCCAGTTGATTTTCAGCTGAATGCAAGCTGCATGAAGTTTAAATTAATCCAGTGCACTCGGAAAAATGTAAAGGCACGCTGAGCGGTGGAAATGAAATCATTTCAAGAGATTCCTGTTTCTCTCTCCTGCCTCATCTCTTTTTACATAATCAGGCGCAACCATTTCTCAAGTTCGGGGCATGTAGCTGGTAAATTACAAGAGATTCTGTTTCACCTGGAAGGCTGCACTGGCTGAGCAGGCTGGAGAAGGACTGAGCATGCTGTGGAGGAAACTCAATTAAGTCAAGAAGTTAATTAGATGCACAATCCGTCTCTGAAAACATACATTTCTCATCTTTAGAAACTCAGCGGTTTCTACGAAAAGTCACGTGCAGTCGAGTTACCAACTGCCACGCAAGAAGGTGTCCTGTCTGTGGCCAGGAAGGCTTCCGCGTGCCAGGCCAGCCCTTAACGTCCAGGGCCATGTCACTCTCCTCAAGGCACAGAAATGTAACAAAATAAGGCTGCCTCTTCCTGGCACACCCCCGCTCTTAATCTCCCGACATCATGAGGTTTGAAAACATAGAGCCATGGTGTCCTTGGCCTTTAGAAAATCTGAAACACAGAAGCCCCGACTTAAAAAGGAGCTCATCTCACTGTGACACATTGTCCCATGGAGCCATGCATGGTTCAGTGTCATAACAAACTAAGTAATGGGAGTCTTTTCTCTTTAACCATTTGCTTAATTACTTCCCTCCTGTTTAGATGGATTTCAAATTTTTGACCGTACATCAACACTTTTGTTTATTTTCAATATTTGAGATTATTACTTTAGAGCAGCTTTCAAGATATGGGTTTAAGAAAATGAGCTCCCGTGGGGGTCTGGGTACATGCTGCTGAGCCGCGGCCCCAGGCCCTGCACTTCCCCAGCCGACAGCGTGTGGTGAGTGACCAGGCAGGTCAGTTCCCACCCTGTCCACCTCCTGACAGGGTCCCCAGGACGGCCACAGCCTGAGGTGCAGCAGGGCCAGGGCAGGGAGCGAGCGACACGTGGGGTTCCACGACAAGGCACCACCCCAATCCCAGCCGGCCAAATGGCCATGCGACCTTGGGTACGACTTCCCTCTTAACTTTAATTTCTTCAAAGGCAAAAACAGCGCTCCTGAGCCACCTGGCCTGCCTCAGCCCACACCTGCTCTAGTCCCCGCCGTGGCCAAGCCCCTGCTGAACTCAGGACTGGTGAAGGCAGCTCTGCCCTCCACTCCCATCCATGGGGACGTGGTGCCAGGCGATGTGCAGACAGACAAATGGACAGATGGGGCCACCCCTCAGCCAGGCTCTGTCGTAGGAGCCGTGACGTTCAGTGTCAGACACATATGAAGGGACCACAGTAAGCGCAAATGTCACCAGAGCACAGTGGCTCGTGGTGGTGGTGGAGGGGGACACACCCCACATCCTCCTTTGTTCCCTAAGACCAGGCCCGACACAGCTGCAAAAGCCACAACAATCCGGCACGGTTAAAACTAAGGACTTCACACAGAGAGCACTGACACACATAACACCAACAGAAAACCAGGCATTTGAAGGAAAAGTTCTGAGAACAGAGAGCATCTTGGGGAATTTGCTCTGAGATACGCCGTGATGAGAGGCGGACACACCACAGTGTGAGGGACGGACAGGCTGCCCCTCCTGCAGTGGCCGGCACGTGAGACCCTTCCAGCCCCCATGGTGGAGGGGCTGCCCTCTTCCTGGCTCCCCCCGTCATGGCCCTTAGCGCACCCTGATGTGGTTCCATGGCTGTTTCCTTCACATGGTTGTACCCCTGTGATTTTTTTCTAACATTCTTTACGTATGCCCTTTGGCAAGCAGGCACAAACACAGAATAGATGCTCAGTAAAAAGCAGAAAAAGAAAAAAAAGAACATGCCAAGCAAGACCACTGTAGTGCAGAGAAAAATAACTACATTTGAGCGAAGGGGAAAAACCCAGCATACCTGTAACTGTGTATGTAAAACCTAGGAGTTTTAAATATTACTTACATACTAGCTGAAAAATCTGCTTACAGCTTGAGCATTTTGGAGAATAAATGATTTTACCCTGTATTATGATAATAAATTGTATCTCCTTTTTCCTTAGGCATCACCTGTATGTTATGTGTTATGTTTTAAGTCACCTGTCAAAAATATCAAGGTCGTTTTTGGGAGTGAAATCAAATGCTAATTTGTGAAGTTCATTCCACCCCTTTTTCAGTTTGTCCTCATAGAAATACCTTGTAAACATCTAAATACTTGAAAAATTTGTTCCGTGTGGTTTCATGACTCTCCCACACTGTGGGACGGGAGGTTTGACTCTGGAAAGGGATCCTGTGGTTCCCAGCCTCTCTAGGTGGTGGGTGGCAGGCTGGAGCTGGCAGGCAGATTCAGCAACTTGAAAGAGAGGCCCTGCATGCCCTTCTGCCATACCTGGCTCTAACATGTGCCCCCTCAAGGGGCTGGTTTATCCAAACCACTCATCCATAGTGACCCTGAACAGTAAGGCCTGGAGCTGGAGCTGTCTAGGACGACTCCTAGACTGTGAGGTTCAGTGTTAGGGGCACGGCACAGTCAAGGACTATCTACACTTAGTGGGAGTCACTGCTACAGGCCCAGAAGTAACAGCAGGGAGCAAAACAATGGTATTCCCAGCTTAAAAAGAAGACGAAATATATAGCACAAAAATCCTAACAAACAAATCCAGTCCGAGTTCTATATTGCTACAGATAGACACGCAAGCACAAAGGTATTCAAAATGTATTTCCCTAAATTCATATCGCGAGCTGCCTTGATACCTGTTTTATACCTGTATAACCTTCTAACAATATAAACACTTCTGGTAAAAATGTAGAAAAGTCCCCATTATTTCAATTTGAGGACTTGTCCTATAACATTAAAAAAAAAAAGTTTTAGATGACTTTGGCAGCTATTAAAAACGGAGTATTTTTCTCTCCCGCTGTTTTTGAGTTTTGCTAACCCACAGCTGATGACTAGTGACTGTGCTACATATTCTATGTAGATTCCAGGGCTGGGGTTAGCCTTTCACTCCCTCTGCCTGGAACCCAGACATTACCAAGCCCCTCGTGTCTCTGACTAGTGCCCGTGGGCTCTGCTGGGCACTTTCACCAGAATGAAGAAGCGGAAACTCTGTCACCTGAGCACTGAGCGCTGGAATCAGTGTGCTGTGGTGTCAGTGAGAAGATGGGGCTGATGATCCTTTTTGATGACACTATTACTGTATTTAAAACAATTTCCCAGGTCACAAATACATAGGAGGGAGGATGACAGACAGTTTTCCAGGCTCGATGCTAAATGAGCAGGTCAGAGTAGATAGTATGCTTCCACCACAGATCTGTAGCCAAGATTTCTTGCAAAGGAGCCTGAGAATTTCCCGCATTTGTTAAGCGCTGAAATTCTGCTGGTGTAAAAACTGCCCACTCCACAAAGGGACAGGGAGGCTGGTGTGGTGGGATGCATGCATCTGGAACCCAAGATTCTGATCATCCAGGATGCTAGAAGTGTTTATTTTGTACCAGCATACAACTAGAGATTCCTAGGGGAAGGGAAGGCTGTATCTACAGACACTCAGAAAAGACATCTGCACCAGGGTGACATTTTTTCTGTCTCGCCTGGGACAGCCCCAGTTTATGCTTGTTTCCCAGGGTAATTATTAATATACAGTCATGGCAACTTTAATCTCACCCTGTAAGTGTCCCAAAAGTGATGAGAGATGACTATTTAAGCATTGGGCAAGTAAGAGGTTTCATGAAAATGGAAAAGCTGAGAGCTTTTCTGAGAGCTGCCCTACACTTCTGAGGCTGCTGCGTCATGATGGCCCAGGGAGCATGGTCAATAAACACACCTGGGACTGGGAAACGCCGGGAGAGTTTGTAATATGACAGATAATTTATTTGAACTTGCCTGGACATCTATCAAGTATTATACTTAGGATTACTGTCTCCATTACACCTCACAGGTGAAGATCCCACAGATAACAAGCTCATTCCCAGTTGCTGACCACAGATATTCTGCTTCCCAAGTGTCACTTACAGTATAGTCTTTAAAAAAAGACAGAAGCATGTAATCTCTAGAAGTAACAGTGATACTGAAAAACTAGGATAAACCTTCTGCCAAAAAGCCATTAATAATCCAGCATTCATATTAGAACACTCTTTAAAAAAGAACTGAGTTTGTACTACCTAAGTTTCATCATTTTATTTCTACCACTGTCTTGGAATGTGGGCATCGTCCTAGTTTAAAAAAAAAAAAAAAAAAAAAAAAGTACTTGAAGATCCTGAGTTGGATTTGTGGTGAACTTAAAGCATTTCCCTCAACCTGGCTAAAATTTTGTCAATATGGTTCAGTCAGATACTGTGGTTGATCTTCAGGGAAAATTGCTTTAAAATGAAATGAAAGATAAGATTGTGTTCCACAACATAATAACAGACATTTCCCTCTTTTTCCTTGAGCAGAAACGCCAGCCCCCGTGGCTGATGGAAGGGTCGGTGGTGGGTGCAGAGAGAAGTGGGATCCTGGGCTGCATTCATCAAACGACAGCTCATTGCTACCCTTCTTCCCTGCAGCTGCCTTTGCTCCCCTGGGGTGAGGTTAAAAGCAGCGACTACCCACCAGCCTCCCTGCCTCCAGCAGCGCGTCTCTCTCCCTGTCCCGTGCAGGGTCCCCCCAATCCCCAACCGCCTCTCTTCTACCCCCTCTCATTTGTTCCTCCCACCCGCCCTGCCCCCTCCTCCAGCCTGGCCCTGGCTGGCTGGCTTCTGCTCATCTTGGGGATGCTATACTTTGCCAGCTACCTCTTTGCTGGGCTGGAGGAACCTGGGGCTTTGCTCAGCTACTTTGGACACGAGACTCCAAGGACTATCTTCCTCTTAATGCACCCGGGCCCACTGGGCTATAAACCTGGCTGGACAGTCACATTTGCCCCATTTCCACAGCCTCACACCCCAGCGCGGCCCCTCCCCGCGGCTTTCACCAGCAACATCCTCAACCCTCTGAGAGCAGCTTCATTCCTGTTTCTGGTACCTCTGTGATTCCCAGGTTTTTGCTACAGAAAAGGAAGAAATAGGTGTGTTTTTCTCCATGAAATGCTCGTCAGTTCCCTATGTGTTGACACCTGTTCCCAGGTGAAGGGTCTCTATTTTTTCTGGTAGAACTTGACAGTTGGTGCCACGGAGGGCTGAGGAACCGTCCTGGCAGGGTGGTCCTGCAGGTGGGGCAGCTCGCTGTACTTTGCTCTTACTTTATGAGGCTGTGTGGAAAATGGAAAAAAAGATGCTGATACTGGGGAAGAGAGTGTGATGCTCATAAGCTTAATATGTGAAATGGACACAAAAACGGAAGTCACTAGGCATGCTCAGAGTGGCAAATCTTCCAGCTTTGGATACTCTGGCGATTGAAGCAGATCTGCTCAATTGTGGAGACAGAGAGAAAGATAATGATCCGGACTCAGTGCAGAAGGGCAGGCCAAGCTGAGGCGTAATTAGGAATTCCACGCTATTTTTTGGCTCCTGTGGAAGAGCACAACCCTGCTATTGCCTCCTTTGAACGGCACGGGCACACTTTGTGCAAGTTCAACTTTAAATATGTCTCCAAGAAAAACTGTAAATGAAATCACGGGTTAAGTATCTCAAATGCAAAAATCCCAAATGCTCCCATTTCTGAGTGTCAACATGATGCTCAAGTGAAATGCTCACTGGTACATTTTAGATTTGTGATTTTTAGATTAAGAATATTCAACCTTTATCTATGAAAGCAGGGATTTGGTACTTCTCAAAAAAACAAATCTATTCCTCCCAGTGTGTTTGTGGCATGTGGGGAAGGGGCTAGGGCGTACCTGCACCCAGAGCTTTGCTCCTCAGGCAAGTAACCCTGAGCCTAACCCTAAATATTCACTGACTGCTAAAATGATAATGTGCTCAATCCAATTAAATACTGAGCTGTGATTCACTCTGCTGAGGACACATCATGTCTGTAAATAATAGTGGAAGGTTGTAGGCTCTGCCCTACGTGGAGAGAACTGCACCCATCTTACCTGGCTGCACCACACCGAATTGGGTCCGAATGTACACTTGTAACTTTCCCCACTTGTGGCAAGTGGCAGAATGAGGGGGCAGGGACCCAGGTGTCTTGACTCTGCTCTGACTCAGGCCTCTGCTCTCTGCTGTCCCCTCCAAGCCTCAAACGCCTGCCTTTGGCCTGGTCCATCCCAGTTCCATCCTGGTTGGTCAAGGACTATTTTCTAACATCACAAAGAAAGATGCATTGCACTTGCTATTTTTATAAATGAAAGTTTCAAACTGAGTATCTTTACTGCCAAAGTGCAAGTGGAAATTCTCAAATATTCACCTCCTAATTTGTGCTCTAACTTCAAATTTTGTATTTGATAATCACACCTTCTGAAGACTTTCAGATGAACATGTACTCACCGCTGAAAGACGCCAAGATCTCCCACAATTCCCCTGCTTCACACAAGCACCTGCCTCCAGGGGGTGTGTGGGAGCCCAGCCCAGCCCAGCTCAGGCTTCACACTATACACCCCATACACCACCCTCATCAACTTTGTGACCAAGTTCGAGTTCCCTAGGACTCAGTTTTCTCATTTACAAATGAGGATAATGGTTCCACTTCACAGCACTGTAGTGCTGGTTTCATGCGTAGAGCATATAAAGCATTTATTTAATCCAAGCCTTAGCACATGGCACCCATCAGTGGCATCAGCTATTCATGCCATCCTATCACACTCAGCAAATTCACTCAGTGGATATGGCCTGTGTCCCTACTGAAGGAAACACTGTTCTGGGCCTTGAGAACAGAGGTAAACAAGACGGAGCCCCCTCCCTGTAAGAAGCCAGAGTTCTGGTGGCAGGGGTGACAGATAACACCATAAATGAATGCATCACAAAGGCTGTTGGAGGTGATCAGCAGTTTGGAGAAAGAAAATCAGAGAAGAGGACTGCTGTCACGTTTAGGCTGGGGCTCAGCATGGTTTCACTGAGAAGGTGATATCTGGTGGAACTTGAGGGCAGGGGACATGTGCGCACGGGAGAGGTCCTCAAGCACAGCATGTGAAAAGGCCCTGGGGTGACAGGGACACACCTGCCACGGCAGAGGGGCAGGATCATGCAACAGTGCTCCTGAAGCTGGTTCACAGACAACACCACCTAGGGACATCCACGGACACCTTTCTAAGTTACTACTGAAAAGCAGCGTTTTAATAGCTTCACAGTCCACGTGCAGGAGGAATCTGCACCCTGCTGTTGGTCAAATACGCTGGTTCCAATTTCTGAATTATTTTCAGAGAGTGTGAAAATTTAACATATTAATAGATGCTTTCTTTTAAATAACACTAAATAAGTAAAGTACATGGAATAACATTCCAAGACACGGAAAATTTAAATGAATTCTAAGTTTAAGTGAAAAAAGTCATTATGATAGAATTCAACTTTGGTAAATGAAAACACACACACACACATACACACACACACACACAGTGAAAGCATACCACCCCCCAAACAATCAGCTTTGTGTAGAATGCATTTTTTTTTTTTTTAAAGCACAAAGCTTATTTGCATTTTTAATTCTTCTGGAATGTAATTTGTTTTTACTAGGAGATAAAGCAAAGGTATCACTATACAAACTAGCAAAGCAAAATTTCTTGCTTGAACAAAGAAGTCAGACCTATGAAAACAGGCTGAAACACGCACAGCTGATGTGAAGCCTCCCTGCGCACCCAACGGCGGGGTGGGGGTGGGGGTGGGGGTGTGTGCTTGCTCCCTGGTAGGATGTTTACCCGAGCACCATTATTACCCACACTTCTAAAACCAGAAGAATTTTAAGAATAAAGTGAACATAACTAACACAATTTTATAGACAATGGAAAATTATTTTAAAGGATGAATAATTTCTTTGATTGCTGACACTCTGATCTGGGATCTTGCCAGTGCTCCCCAGAAGAACAGTGTGTATAAAAGCTGAGCGCTGGCTCAGGTGATCACTTAAGCCTTGACTGCTTCAGACGGTGGCACACATGATAATTTTTCTAGAACGTGTGGTCTGAACGGATGCCACGGCCTTACAGGTCCCATCTAAGAGCCTGACCCACCCATCTCACCATTGCTGCCACTGCCTTCTGATTGATGGGGGCCTGACGTGCCCCCAGACTCCAATCCTCCTGTACTAGCACCATAAAGGCCCCGCACACGGAGACGCTGAGATGGCGCTTCTGGGCACAGGCTTTCCTGCACATCTTGACATCAAAGAGAAGCAACAGCCAGCTAGATGATTTCAGAGGTGTTACTCTGGGAAGCAGGGATGATTATTTTACTTTTTGCATTAATGTTTAGATTGATACAAAACAAAGACTGGGTCAATAGCTGGTTTAAACTTAAGTTTCCAATCTTGGGCAATTAAGCTTAAAATCTGGAAGTACATAAAGTAATTCTGTTTTCTTTCTTTCTTTCTTTCTTTTTTTTTTTTTTTTTTGGCTGGGGCTGGGTTTGAATTCGCTACCTCCGGCATATGGGGAAAGTGCCCTACTCCTTTGAGCCACAGGCAGTGGCCCAATAATTCTGTTTTCTAATTTTATTACATTTAGAAGGTAATTCTGAAGTAGAATGCTTATCTTGGTTATAATTTCAGAGTGTAACAAAAGATTATTTCTTTTTTTTATCTTTTTTTCTATTTTCAGTTTGTTTGAATCGGGATAGAAATGTAATCCAAATATTATAACTGGCTAATATGTTTCTGAAGCCTTTTTAAAACTATACATCTTCTGTCCGGTACTCTTTCTATTTTGTTTTGTGTCTTTAAAAAAAAAAAAAATTTGTTGAAATCTAAGTCATCAGCCTGTTTTTCCTTTTTTTTTGAGACAGAGTCTCACTATGTCACCCTCAGCAGAGTGCTGTAGCGTCACAGCTCACAGCAACCTCCAACTCTTGGGTTTAAGTGATTCTCTAGCCTCAGCCTCCCAAATAGCTGGGACTACAGGTGCCTGTCACAGCACCCAACTATTTTTTTGTTGCTGCAGTTGTCACTGCTGTTAAGCAGGCCCAGGCCGGGTTTGAACCCACCACCCTCGGTGTATGTGGCCAGCACCCTACCTACGGAGCCACAGGCACCGCCATCAGCCTGGTTTTCAACCTTATATTCTGAAGCCTTATATATAGAGCCTTACTCAGTAACTGCGTTAGTTTTTACCTTTATCAAGTTCCAACCAAACATATCCTAAATGTGATCCTTTTTATTTTTTTATTTTTGCAAATATTAATAGATGTTGTAAAATACTCCTTCTATTGTTTCGTAATTATGATGATGATTTTTTAATTTCAGGTTAATGTGCAGGTACAACAACCAAGTCACAATATTTGAATTTGTTAGGTGGAGGCCTTCTTATAGTTGTGTCCTGCACCCAAATGGTGTACCAGACGTCCCCACATTGTGCCCATGCAGGGGGAACACCCCCAACCTCCCCCAAACTTGAATTGAAATGAATCTTTCTCCTATGTGGACAGATAGGACATTGTTTACTGCCTTCATATTAGTACTGAGGACAATGAATATGTGGTTTTCCATTCTTGTCATACTTTACTGAGAAGAATGTGTTTCTACTACATCCAGGTTAACATAAAAGATGTGAAGTCACCATTTTTTGTGGCTGAACAGTGTTCCATGGAGTGTGTATATATATATATATGTTCACAGCAATCAAAGCAAATACACACCTTCAAAATGGGAAAAGATGTTTGCATATTATGAATCTGACAAAGGCTTGATAACTGGGATCTATAGAGAACTCAAATTAGGCACAAAAAAAGAGCTAACAGTCCCATCTATCACTGGGCAAGAGACACGAACAGAACCTTCTCTGAGGAAGACAGACGAAGGGCCAACAAATGCTATGAAAGAATGCTCATCATCCCTGATCAGAGAAATGCAAATCAAAACCACCCTGAGATGTCACCTAACCCCAGTGAGAATAGCCCACATCACAAAATCCTGAAGTTGCAGATGCTGGTGTGGATGTGGGGAGAGGGGACACTTTTACACTGTTGTTGGGACTGCAAACTACCGTATATACTCGCGTATATACGGTAATACAGCTTCTTTGGAAAGAAGTATGGAGAATCCTCAAAGAACTCAAACTAGACCTCCCATTTGACCCCACAATCCTACTACTAGGCATTTACCCAGAAGAAAAAATCATTTTATCATAAAGACAATTTGCAGTAGATTATTTATCGCAGTTCAATTTACAATTGCCAAGATGTGGAAACAACCTAAATGCCCATCAACTCAGGAATGGATTAACAAAAACTACTTCTTTAAAACACTATGAAAACTAGAGTGCCTACCTGAACAGATAACTGCTAAGGTTGTTAACTTCAGAGACGTAATAGAGAGCAACTCCCCTACCAGATCTGAATCCCTGAACTATCCAGATGAAAAGACTGCGTGTGAGACGTACATCATCTGTTTATCCATTTCTAGTTCTGTTTTTAAATGTAATCATAATTGTTTTCCTACAAATAAGTACATATGTTAAGAGACTCTGAAATATACACAGAAACATTTCCCTGCAAATGTAGTAAGATTTTTAAAATCCCACTGCAGAAATAACGCAATTAAAATAGCATTTATAACTAAATATGTTTAAAATGCTTCTTCACATAAAAGAGTAAAATTTTAAGTCATTTAAAAGAACCATCTGCTTCTGTGTGACATAAAATTTTTAGTATCATTGTGTAATTAATATTAATATCACTTTCTGTTAATAACCTTATCTGTCAGATAGTAAAGCAAAGATGTAACATAAGATATATTCATTGAAAGAAGCTTAAGAATGCAAAACCAAAGTAATATACATATATGAGCAGAGAAACTGGACAGAGGGAGTGAGGATGACCCAGCCGGCCATCCACGTGTCCGTCTGTCACCAGCCTCTGGACGCCTGTCTCTCTCCACCCGCTCCTTCACAAGTCTTGCAAGGACTTGTCCATTTCAGACACCACTCTTCCCCCAAGCTCGAGTCTGCTTCTTTTTCTTTCTGGGTACCCCAATTCTTTTAGATTCCTTGAGGCCTTTCCCTTTGTGCATGTGCTTATAAATTCTATACCAGGATGCAAGGGTCTAAAAAAGGTCTGACCAATTTTATTCTAACAGTTGACAAAGTCATGAGGGAGACAGTATGATTGAAGTTTCTTAAGCTCCTGGATTCCTCAATTGAGGACTTGACCAAACCACAGAAATATGAAGTGAATATATTCATGGCCCACAAGTGGTATAAAGCTACGAGGAAAAGCCCTATATTGCTCAAAAACGCACATTATAAACTTACGTTTTAATGTTTCAAATACAAAAGATCCCAACCTTTTCTTTGGGGCTGGAGAAGTGGCATAGTATTGGCAAGTCCTTTTATCATACACGACCTATTTGCGATTGGATGCTGGGATGCTAAATGATGCTTTGTATCTTTAAAAAACAAAAATCACCCTAAAATTGAAAAATTGTAGTTGAAAATGCAAGGACTATAAAAAACATAATAAAATGCCAAATAATCGTATAAAATTATAGACTTTTGTATTCTAGGAAGTTTTAAAAATGTAAGGTAGTAACACATTGTTGTACTGAGGTCAATGACCAACAGCTTGATTAAAAGCACATGAGAAAGGGGGACTGAGGACCAGAGCCTCAGGGACAGTGCTACAGGGACGTGCAGAATTTCTGCAGGGTGGAGAAGCAGGGATGCTGGCCTGGGACAGCCCCACTCTCTCCCAACCCTCCTCTGCCTGGTCTGGCCACACACGGGGACCACTGGCGGGAGGGCGACCTTTTCAAATCGTGGCCCTCTCCTCCCTAAGAACAGGGAGGGCACTGTGTAGGCTCAGGCGAACCTTTCTAGCTTCGTTCTTACCCTCACTGATCTGGTTTTCCCCATCCTTCCCACCTCTAGGCCTCGGCTCTGTGTCAGCCTCACAAAGCTTCACATACGCACAGTGCTTTTCACACTTTGCACACATACTTCTTTTTCCGGCAATACCATGGGCCAAACTGGAGCGTCCACCTTCTCTCGGGCCAGGTCAAATGCACCCTGGGAACCACGGTGCATGGTAAAGAGCTGACGTATGTTTATCAAGTGAACCAGTGAATGAGGTCCATCGCTGTAACCATGTCAGTGAGAATGAGCTGAATGTGCCAAGTCACTGCTGTGAAAATGCAGCTACAACCCCGACTTATTAGCCCTGATTTTACTTATGATTCAGAAGTGGGGGGAGATGACCTAAGGCAGGAAACTCAGGGCTTATTTCCCAGACAGGCTGCTGCTGCTCCACTGCCGGTGTTTCCCCCAGAACCCACATGCTCTACTCCGCGGAAGGGGCCACTAGCTCTGGTAACAAATAGCTTTACAGCAACACACGAAGTATTAAGATACTTAATCTGAAAAATGCAAACAATTAGATTGCACAAAACTGGCAGAGGCCTTGGCAACTGCCCTTAACACATGGCCCACTCCCTGACCCAGCAGAGTTACTGAGCAGCGAGGCTGTGACAATGAGCTGGGCACGGCTCTGGGTGCTCAGGAACATGGCAATAAACAAGGCCCTGAAGCCTCCCTTCTCGTGGAGTTCTCGCCCAAAACGACTGGTAAGAAAACAAAACAGGGTCATTTCAAGCAGCGTCAAGTGCCAGGAAACAGTACAACATAGCAGGGTGAGGTGACCACCCTGGACTGGGCAGGAGACAGACAGCACATTCCGAGGAAGCTCCCAGAGGGAGGCAGAAGAGGCGGCTGGGCCATGTGGGGTTGCCCGGCTGCACAGGCCGGTTCCAAGCAGAAACCCGGTGATCCAGGCGGATGACTGACCCCAACTGTCAGCAGAGTGGCTGGCTAGAGCCGTGGAGAGGGGATAAATAACAAGGGCCACACCAGCCACACCAGCCAGGCCCTTGTTGACCAGAAATAAAACATCAGGAACATTCCACTTTCTGGGGAAGCCCGAGTGGTCGTGCCAGGAGCGACAATCTGGTTCATTTCTGGTCTGGCCGGTTCATCGCGCATCTTTTTTTTTTTGAAGATCAGTTAGGCTGTGGTGAGAAAGGAATTTTGGGAAACAAAAAAACGGGGCAGGAAGTGAGTTGGGACCAGCAGGCAGAGCAGCAGCAGAACCAGGGTGTACACAGAAGAGGTGGAGGTAGGTGGGCTGACCCAGCGAGGGAGTGACTCTGCCGGGTGAGGGTGAGGACTGCACAAGCCACTCTTCAGTGTTAGTGCCCTCCACTGCTGGGAGGACGGAGGTGAGAGGCAGGGGAGAAAGCAGGCGTTCAGGATGAACCTGGAGCTCTGGATAGACACACTGAGCACGGGCTGTCCAACTGCCTTCCAAGTAGGCAGCTGGTGGCACGCGGGCCATGCAGGATGGGGTCATGCTGGGGACGTGACCTTGGGAGTTTCCCAACTTCAGGTGGATGGTCAGGCCTACTCCAGGAGTAGTGCCGTGAAGAAAGGAAGAGCCACGTTCTGCGCTCCTCTGTCACCGGAGGCCTGGTAGGGGAGGAGGATGACAGGAGGGACAACAGCAGGGAAACCCAGTGTGCTGTCGGAGAAGCCTGGAGGAGGGAGGGCCTCAAGCAGGCCGGGCGGCCAGCAGGGCTCCCAGGCTGAGAAGTGGATCACCAGGGAACTGAGGAGAGCCCAGGGCCGCTGGGACTGAGGAGGGTGACAGCAGCCTTAGTGGAGTGCCAGGCGTGGAGGACGGAGAGGCTGGGGCTGGGAGAACGTGGGGCTGAGTAACTGGAGACGCTGAGCACAGATACATGTTCCAGAAGGTGTGCTACGAAGAAGGCAAAGAAAGGCAGAAAGTACAGAGGGCTGAGCAGGAGTGCTGTGGAAGGGAGTGATCGGAGCCCGGGAGAAGCTGATGGCACAGGGTAGTGGGGGTACCTGTGGCGGCAGAGTCCTCTGGAAGACTAAGGCGGAGAGGAGGCAGGGAGCCCACCCCTGAAGCAGGAGCGGGGAGGCCTGTGAGACAGGTGGCAGGCAAGTGAGGGCCTCCCCTGCATCCCAGGTGAAGGAGAAAGAGGGCCTGCAGGTGAGCGGGAGATGGCAGAGGACAAAGGGGACACGGGCCTGTGAAATATCACACTGGACCACGTCACCATGGCCACTCTGTGCTAGTAAGAATGTCCTTCTGTCCGCGTCAACCCACTGTCCAGGTCAATCCTCTGCATTCGTACAGAATCAGCCCAATACCTCACTCTTACGACCACCACTGCGTGTAGCACTTAAGTGCCTCTAAACGACTGTCTCAACCCTGGGTGCACATTTGGAACCGCAGGGGAACCTTCTGCTGCTCAGGCTCCATCCTAGGCCAAATGAGTCAAATCACTACCTGGCGACCCACGGAATTGGTGGGGGTGATTTCCCAAGAGTAGCAGATGCAGCCAGTTTGAAGTCCTCCCACCCCCTGAGGCTCCTCTTAGCCTTTCAGACACCCTTCCCCACACCCTGACCCTCTGCTTTGAGTATTTCCCCATTTTCCAATGTCTGTCTCAAAACATGGCTCAGCTAGCAGGCCCGGTGGGCTGTCAGACTGAGCGCAGGGAGACGCGCGGGGCCTTTCTCATCCTCGCTGTGAAGACTGAGCCTTCCCAGCGTCCCTGCAGACCAGTGGCGTCCGCGTCCTGCCCACCGGGGCCAGTGTCCCTAGTCCGTGAGTCCCACAGTTGGTTTGCTGAACCTGAATGCAAGCCTTTATCTCTGACTCCCATTCTGTCAGCCTCAACCCATTTTGTAGTCTCTCCACCTGGAGATTTAGATTTAGATCGTCTCTCAATGTGTGTCGTCCATGTGACTAATGACCTTGCCCTCTGTCCTCATGGGAGCAGCAGACAGAGCCCCCAGCTGTGCTGTGCTGTGAGGTTTTGCCTGCCTCATGCCACGTGCCCGAAGGCAGGTAGGCAGAGAGGCCGAGGGACGGCTTAGTGACAGTCAGGCTGCAGCCTGTGTGAGTCCACCTCCACACACTGACCTGGTGCGCTGAGCCTGACTCCTCGCCACCTCCATTTCCTCATCTAAAACGGGGTCTCTCCAGCACTTGTCTTGGGGCTCTGGGCCCAGCCGGGTTTAGTGACTGCCATGTTTGTGATCACTGGCAGCAGCGGAAGGTCCACTGCTGGGCTGGCTGTGCCCCTGAGCCTTGGTGGACCAGCTGCATCAAAAGCACCCTGTGGATAAACCACCGCCTTGGGCTGGCTCCAGTAACCTTCTTCCTGGCTTCCTTTTCTTTGGGAAGGATGAGTATTTAATTTGTGGAGCAACGTGGCAACAGCAGCTGGAAGGGAACCCAGAACCGGGTCTAGATCGAGTTTCCCGACTACAGCACCCTGAGGTTCAGGGCTGAGTAGGTCCTGGTCAAGGGGGCTCTTGTCTGCCCTGTGGGATACTCAGCAGCAAACTTGCTTCACCCACAGATTCTAATAGCATTCTCCATCCTTACTGGGACAACCAACGTGACTTTAGACATCACCAAATGTCCCTCTGGGGGTCCCAGTCACCACCAGTTGAGAAGCACTGGTCTGGATGAAACATGGTGGGGCTAGACGGGCTGGAGGCCTGGTCCAGCAGCAGCGTCCTCCTCTGCCGTCTGCTTGGGACGGTTTCTGGACGCGAGGGTCACTGCCTTTGGGCACCAAGGCCACTGCCCCTGTTTTCTCATTGGTGGCACCCGTCTGCTGCCTGTTCCTCCTGGTCAGCAACTGCTGCTGAAAATAGCTGGTCGGAAGGGAGGAGGGAGACAAAGCACCAAGTTACAGCACTTTGATTGGGAGGAAAACCCACCTTTCACCCCTGTGTCCAGTCACCCCAGGATGCTGCTTGCTTTTTCCTCGGCCACATGCAGAGAGAGGAAAGCAGGCTCTGAGCACAGAAGGGAACCAGGTTGTCCTTTTAATTAGGCTGGCCAGCCTGGTGAGCGCAACAGCCCCCCAGCGGTGAGACAAGCAGTGCCCAGCTTTAAGAGATGAGAGCCCAGGGGCCCTTTAACACCAAGCTAAGCTGAAGGCTGATGACAAACCCCAGGGGATGCTTTTTGAATGCCAGCCAAGATTTGGGAGGAACTGATAAAGGCAACTTTGGGATGGGTGGAAGGAGAAAATGTACATCCATATCGTGATGCATTTCCTTGAAAAGCAAGTGCCGTAAAAAGATGAAGAAATGTTATGCTGAGATGCTTTAATACTAAGCATTGACTTCTCCTTTAAAGCATGAGCTTTGGAATCAGCAAGACCTGGGTGTGAATTCTGGCTGTCACAGTACGGGATGTTTCTCAGCCTCTCTGAACCTGTCATCAGACAGAGATGGCGAATCTCCGGCCACGAGCATCAGACACAAAGCCCATCACGAGGGGGCAGGAGACACTGGTCCCCTCACCCCCAATTCCCCCAGTTAAAATCTTCCTACATATTCAGCCTCCTGGGCTGAAACTGGTGGTGTCACACTAATACCACCTCCTGGTCCCATCCTAAAACTGTCAGCATAACATCCAAGGAGGGCAAGAAAAAGCTCCAAATACGAAAACCAACACCGGCGGAATGACAGGCAATGTCCCGGGGACCCAGTTAGGGGTGCTGGCGGGGGTGCTGTGGGCTCCAGGGCAGGGCTGCTGACTCTTCGTGGGCTGGGAGGGAGGAGTGACGGATGTGCAGAGTGGACAGCTCCTGCTCCTCTCCCCCAGGGTTACAACAGCCATGCAAAAAAAATTTTAATGAGATAAAATACTTCAAAGGTAGCAAAAACTCACATGCGTTCAATTCAGGATTGGCTATTTAATAACCACAGAGTCTGGTAGGGAGACACATGATGACATGGTTAGAAGGAAACAGGGTTGAAACATATTCTTTTCTTTTTTTAAACAGAGTCTCACTTTGTTGCCCTCAGTAGAGTGCTGTAGCATCATAGCTCACAGCCCACCTCAAACTCCTGGGTTTAAGCGATCCCCTTGCCTCAGCCTTCCAAGTAGCTAGGTCTACCGGCACCCGTCACAATGCCCAGCTATTTGTAGAGACGAGGTCTTGCTCTGGCTCAGTCTGGGCTCGAACCCATGAGCTCAGGCAATCTACCCGCTTTGGCCTCCCAAGTGCCTGGATTACAGGCGTGAGCCATTGCGCCTGGCCATGAAACACATTCTTCTTAGTAAAGTATCACAAGAATGGAAAAGCAAGTATCCCACATACTCAATGCTAACACGAAGCCAGCGGAAGATCTAACACATGCCCACATAAGAGCAAAACTCAATTCACGTGGGGGGCAGGGGGCAGCAGGGAGGGGAGGAGAGGGGAGGAGAGGGGAGAGACTGTGTGCTCCCACTTAAGATAGAGCCACACCTCCTGGGTGCGGGGGACAGCTACAAATGCAAACACGGTGACCTAGTTGTTTGTACCCTCACAAAAATTAACCTGAAATTTAAAAAAAAGGAGGAGGAGCAAACCATGACCAAGGCGCACCCATACGTGCAGACATGACATGCGTCTTCCGCGTTGAAGGGTGAGGGGTGAAAATGGAGACTACAGAGTCCTGTGCTTGACGCAGGCGAGGCTGCACAATGGCCTGGGGGAGGCAGGTGCAGGGAGGTCACGCTCACTGAGGAGTCACATGACGAAATGCAGTGTGAATGGTGACGGCCATCAGCGCAGAGGAAGATGAACTGTGGGACTGAAGCCATCAGGCAGGGGTGGAACTATCAGAGCAACCCACAGTCCTGGTGGGGGGAGCGTGGCTGCCACGGCAACAGCAACAGCTGGGGCTGACAGCCAAAGCTGGCATAGTGGGAGATGGCGGGGAGGGCCGGCCAGGCTGGCCCAGACGCTCAGGAAGGCAGCGGACGAACACAAGACCCGGGGCCTCTGCTTTGTCCGTCAGAGTGGGTGAGATGCCTCAGAAAATGCACCCTGCCTTGAAGGGAGATATGACAACCATGCAGGCTACAAATGACACCCCAAGGCCTCTGCTACTCTTAGTGATGCTAACTCTCGGCTAACACTTCTGGAGAAAATTACCTATGGAAAAAATGATCAAAAAAAAAAAAAAAAAAAAAAAAATTTACAGCCTTGCAGTAAGATTTGAGAAAACCCTCAGCCAATAGTTGTTGCAGAGATAATTGTTCTGAATCTATCAATAAACCTAAGCTGCCCCTTCATTGACTGCAAACACCAATTTCTTTCACCTAGGATTATAAGTTGGTGTCCACGGGCTCACGACTGCCATTACGGTGATAAACAGTTGAAACCACAACAGGATCTGACATGTAGATCAATTCTGGCTCCATAAAGAATCTACACAAGAGGTTCCAGGACAGGAATTTACAGCCACCAGTTTTTATTCTCTCTTGCTGCAAAAATTACTTCTGTCAAACACTTAGGGGAGTGAGAAAAAATGTAAAAAAATTAATTTTTCATGTACTCTGGGAGCAGCCTTTTTCAATGCAGAAGCTCAAGATGAATATGTTTCCACGTTTAAAAAATTACGTGGAGCAGTATGTGGTGCTCTTTGGAGGAGGGGCCCAGCCCTCCAAGCTGCTCGGGAGCCAGCAGACGGCAATTTGAAACCCGGCACTGAGCTGTCTGGGTTTTCTCTAAGGGCAGATGTGGGTCTCGTGTTAGCAACGCCAAATTATATCAGACATTTAATTTTAAACCTCAGGTACTTGGATGTAAAAGCTTCCGACAGTAATAGTCATAAAGCGGTGGGCATTCCGCTTCACAGGAGGGGGTCTTCTTTTCTTCTCTTCTTAATTTAACGGGCACCTCCTGTTTTGCAGGCAGCCCACTATGAAGGAATCTCTATAATCAGGAGTTGCTCGTGAGGGCTCGAAAGCAGAAACCCCGGGGGTACCTGTGTGTCTAGAGAGGAAGACTGTAAAAACTTCCTCTGGAGCCAAAGTCTTAATTTAGGATTGACAAGGGGGCAGAGACAAACTAAATGCTGATGTTGTTACTATTGTGGCGATAATGTATGTGACAAGGGGACGACACATGCGTCAACACTGGGGCATCTGTATCAAGAGCTGCTGAGCGTCCCCTGTTCCTGATGCTCATACCGGGCAAGCTTTGTATGACACTGAAATCCAAACCAGACACTGGGTTGTGGGCACAGATGTAAAGATTTTAAAAAGGAGAGGGCTAGTATCAACTGTGAAAGAGAAAAAGCAAGGCAAAAGACCCTTAATCAGGTTTGCATCTTTCGTGATTTTTTCCCAAGCACCGTGGGGGATGTTTATGCCAAAGCTGAGGTCTTGAAATCCAGTCTCAAACAGGTTTTCTGGAAGTTCAGAGTCCATGTCCTGGTGTTCATTAAAAGTTACCAAGGTCTGGCGGCTTGATGAACTCATCCAGGCCAGGCCAGGCCGATGTGAGCCAGAGGGAAGTGCGATGGGAGACGGTGTTCTCTGCTCAGGTAGACAGGGAGATGTCCAGGGTCTGGGGAAGCTGGGGCTCTGCAGTGCTAGGCAATGATGCCCTCCCCCCCGGTCTGTGAGACCCAGACTCTGGGAGGCCAGGGTTTAGAGCAGTGCCCCCCCCCCCCCAACATCAGCATGCAACTCAACTCCACAGAGGGCCTGCTCCTTCACAGCTTGCTGGGACCTGACACTTCAGTTTTAGGTATGGGGTCTGCAGTGGGGCCTGAGAATGTGCCTTTCCAAGCAGTTCCCAGGGGCTGCTGGGGCTAGTCGAAGAAGCTCATCTCAAGAACCAAGGCTGGAAGTGAGGCCAGAGGCTCATCCCAAGAACCAAGGCTGGAGAGCGAGGCCAGCGGCTCATCCCAAGAACCAAGGCTGGAAGCGAGGCCAGCGGCTCATCCCAAGAACCAAGGCTGGACAGCGAGGCCAGCGGCTCATCCCAAGAACCAAGGCTGAAGAGCGAGGCCAGCGGCTCACCCCAAGAACCAAGGCTGGAGAGCGAGGCCTGGACTCAGGCAAGATACCAGGATGTGATTTTGGACAATTGACATTTAACCCTTCTTTGCTGGAATCTGGTTATCTGTGAAATGGAGCTGACAATGGAGCTGACGACAGGATCAATTCTGTGATGATCCAGGGAGATCTTCCACATAAAGTCCTCAATAAATATTAACTCTGATTATTATTCCTCTCATTGTTTTCCTTTTCAAAAATACTTTGGGCATGGCACACTGAATTCGTAGGAAACGCAGGCATCAAGGAAGCTCTGTGAAGCTGCAGCCTCCTACTTCTGTGCCCCACTTTGTAGTCTTTCTGGATCTCTGTTCTTTAAAGTGTCAGCTCTAAATCTTAAGCGAGGGTGCGGGTGCGGCAGTTCTGGCCTCCCTGGTTCTGCTGCTCCCGGCCAACAGCTTCCACTTCACTGAAGGTCTTTGGCTGTTCCACATTTCCTCTTCCTCTTCTCGAGTCTTTGACCAGATTGCCCCAATGCTTATAATAACTTCCTCCTGCTGTTCTGCACACGAGAGTCCACGTGGTTCTTTGAGCACCACAAGTTTGATTCTCTTGGGGAAGTTTTCCTTGATTAACTCTATCAGTCCTTAAACTACCTGCGCACCCTGGGCCTCCGCCTCACACCATCACTGGGCCCTCAGTAATCTGTGCTTCTTATCTCTTTACTGGACATGCCTGTGTATTAATAGACAAAAGATTGCTTTGTCAATATAGCAACAGCAGCCAAATGCAGGTGACGCTGGGCTCCTGGTTGCTTCAGACTGACGCAGCCCACGTTTGTGGAAGGAGACTTCCGAGGAAACCGGGGGTCTGGAAATAACGCAGTCATGATTTGGCGGTGTGGGAATGCCTACTGTGTCGGTATGGAGCTGGACACAGGAGCTGTTAAGTAGAGGGAAAGCTATCCTCCGAGTCTTTATCAAAGAGAGAAGCGTGAAAAAGGAGTGTGTATAGCACGGATTGAGATTAATATGCTGCTTCAAATGCTTGCTGGGGCCTGCACCTCAGTTTTAGGTGGTGACAGCCTCTTGGGGTGATGGCCTCTTTCAGGAACCTGTTCGTCAAGTGCCCCCTCCAGAGTGTAACTCCGGTAGTACCAAAGGAACAGACCCTAAGAGTGTCCCTCTCTTCGCACGCGTCAGGGCCTCAGTGACTCTCGGGGGAGGAGAAGCGTGAGAACGGAGGAGGCAGGAACTCATCCCTGACACCCAGGCACCAGGGTCCGGGCAGGCCCAGCCTGGAGCTCCCCACGCCCTCCAGCGCAGCCTTAGTGGATGGCAATACTAATTGACAGTCAATATTTTAAAGTGTTTGATAATTAATTAATTATGTGAACTACTTGAGGTCCCTAAAAAAGTAATAGTGATAACAATAGTGGGTACTCAGTAAACGGAAGAAGGTGCTATGGTCGTGCCAATGGCCAGTGAGTATGCAAGGGAGGGAGACCGTGTCCACTGAATGGTACAAAGACAGGATCACGGACATGGTGGGTACTGGCTCAGGGCTGCTCAGGTGGCTGATAAAAGGCTGACCACCAGGACCACCGGGACCACCGGGACCACCAGGACCACCAGGACCACCAGGACCACCAAGCCTTCTGGGGCATAGTCCCAGTCCCCAGTTAATTTACAATGACTTAAAGTCCCCTTCACTGAAGATCTCAAGGTATCCTGACTCCACAGTGCTGAGGAGGCTCCAGCAGACCTCTGCTACCCACCAGGGCGTCTTCTCATTGGAGAGGAAGGAGCCCTGGAGCTGGAAATGGGGCCAGGCCAGGTCCCGGGCAGTGGGGCAACGCTCCAGGGTCCGGTCCGAAGCTGGGTGTTGCCAGCCCCTCTGGGGCGGCCTCCCCAACTGCACCTCCCGTATGGTCTGAGCACGTCTTCCTTGAAGGATTTTGTGTGGTGGCATCTGCCAGGAGTGCGGAGTGGTGAGAAATAAGGATGATGTTTACCCAGAGCAAACGTCCTGCTGCCACAGTTGCAGGGTCTACAGGGAGGACCTGGTGCTGAGTCCTTTAATTAGGACAAATTATGCTGAGATTACTCCCAAACCCTGTCTGATGGATTACACTCAAGTGGGAATTCCTTTAAATAACGGTGAACAGGCCACAGACAAAATGCCACAGGCATAGCGTGCGGCAGCCAGCCGGCGCTCTGGACTCCGCGTATGCCGTGTTCTCATATGGACACCGAGACAATTTCCAGTGTGCACGTGTGCTTCCCAAGGACCTGGCCATACTCCTCAAAAAAAAAACTGCTGGAGGAAGTCTAGGTCTGAGGGATTACAGAGGAGACTTTCCAAAATTTAGAGGGTATGTCAGGAATTCTGGAAAACAAACAAGGGGAAGGAATCAGCCCTAACAATATAAAATGTGCACTGACAGTGGAAGTGCAGGCCAGCCGTATAGGTCAGTGTGATCAGGACACAGAATCGTGTCCTCTCTCAGCTCCACCACCGCCCTGTCACATGACTCTGGGCAAGCCACTTGCCCCCTCTACAGCCTCAATTTCCAAATCTGTCAAGTGGATCTATTCCCTGCACTAACACAGGATGAGGTTGGCGAGACAGCTCCACAGACGAAAGACGAGACGAGTCTGGCTGGTGTAGTGGACCCCAGGGTACTGCGCCCAAGTGGAGCACAAGAGCTTGGGTGCTACGTCCAGCCCCTCGCTGACAACAGAGAACCTTGAAGAGGCTGCGGGTCCGTGGGGCTATGCCCCCTCTTACCACTGCTGATGGCCGAGTTTGCAATGACCGTAGCCTCACTCCACTGGTCGGCACTGGACACTGAGTAGGACCGCTGGTGCATGCCGTCGGGTCGGCTGTTGAAGGAGACCAGGCTGACGCCGCTTGCCATCTGAGACCCAGATGCACTAGTGACATTCCCTAGGAATAAACAAGTCAGGTGAACACCACGGGGGACTGCAGACCACAGAAGTCGGCGCATCTGTCTGGGGGCCTGTACGCTGGCACGCGAAGTGCCTACCGCCAAGAGCTACCCTCAGCCTGCCTCCCGCGCAAATAGAAACAACAGAGAGGACACTCAAGAGGAGTGACGGGGTGAAGCAGATCTGGACGGCGCCTGACAGAGTGACGTGAAGGAGCCTGACGCTCAGCAGACTGCGGATGGAACGGCCCGACACGGACACTCAACCCCACAGTGACCTCTGCATGAGGGGGGGTGAGGACAGAGACCCAGGCAGTCCTGAGAAAAGCAACAGTGTCCGGCAGGCCAGGAGGAGCAAGAGGGAGAGACGGGGCCTGGACGGGAGGAACGAGAGGGCAAGACGGGAGCCTGGCTGGCCGGCAGGAGCAAGAGGGCGAGATGGAGGCCGAGACAGGAGCCCGGCTGGGAGTAAGAAGGCGGGACGGGAGCCCAGCCTGGAGGAACAAGAGGGTGAGACAGGAGCCCGCTGGGAGGAGCAAGGACAAGAAGGAGCCTGGCCGGGAGGAGCAAGAGGGCGAGAAGGTGCCTGGCAGGAGGACAAGATGGAGGCCGAGAAAGGAGACCGGCTGGGAGCAAGAAGGCGAGACAGGGGCCGAGCCGGGAGGAGCAAAAGGGCAAGAAGGAGCCTGACCTGGAGGAACAAGAAGGCGAGGGCAGGAGGAGCAAGCTGGTGAGACGGGAGCCCAGCCGGGAGCCAGAAGGCGAGATGGGAGCCCAGCGGTGTCTCCTGATCAGCGCAACTGAAAATGATCATGACTGGGGGTTAACTGCCTGGTACCAGAGGATTATTTTCACAGTGAAGTCGCACTTTATGATCAACACAAATCAAACTCCCTAGATGCGACATGGAGGGAACACAGACTCTTAAACCAGGTGAGTTTACTCTTAACCTTGAAAAGACAAACAGAGGAAAATAACCTCAGCGACTTCACAGTGCCCACGGCTGCGATGAAAAATGATTCCATTGTATACTTAATGATTTGAATCAGTTGCTCAACATCAAAATGAATGAATATCTGGTCACCCCAATTTTAGACTTAAAAACATAATTAAGTGCCTTTCTCTAAAGCTCAGCCAGTCACACCTTGCTGCCAGTGAATTAGCGTGTTAGGCCCATGTGCAGGTCTTCAGAGGGATGAGGGCTTTTTATTTTTTCTTTTAACTTTCTTCCAATTGTCTTAGTTCAGAAATAATTAAGTTCTAAACTGTTTCGTTAGAAGTTTTTCACAGTACAAGATTTTAAATACGCAGCCCATATTAGTAGTTCCCAAATGTGGCCAATTACCTGAATTTCCTGTGGAGCTTTTTACAAATAGAGGCTTCAAAAAATACAGATTTTGATTCAGCAGCTCTGGGGCTGGGGAGAATATGCATTTTCAAAAGCACTCAGGTGATGTGCTGACCAGTTAGGGGTAGGAAGCAGGGCTCCCCCGAAACAAGGGACCCATTGTCATCCCGTGCAGGGTGGAGAGCCACAAAACCGTTTCCTGATGTATGGTACAGGAGCAGTGCAGCAAATAAGCGATGAACAAGAAGGAAGGGTTTAGCTTTTAAAAAATGCATTTCTACCTTAAAAATGGGATAACTGTTTTATGCTGCTGTCTGACTGGGTCTATTCTGAATGTCAAGAGGGAAATTATTCATAGGCAGGTGTACCTGACCGCAGGGAAGAGCCACAAGGGACGCTCCAGGGAAGGCAAGAATCGGCTGGCCACAGACCTTCCTACCTGAAGTGCGGTCCTTGGACCACCAGCAAAACATCACCCTGGGCATGAGAAACGCAGCATCCCAACACCTGCCTTTTAATGAGACCCCCAGGTGACCCGTGGGCATGTTCAGGTTTGACTGGACCTGCTTCAGAGCTCAGATTAACTAAAACAACAAGCACTCAAATCAGAAAATGACTGCTGAAATGTAACAAGCTGTAACCAAAGCTCCTCACCACTGCGGACCACCGTCACCAAGGGTGTTCAGGCCTTGGCCCCCAGCTCGAGGGAGTCTGGAGGTAGTTTCCTTAGCCCTCACCTCTACCTCACGCAGCTCTTATGTTTTAAGAGCTGAATTTAAGGGCTTGGCTGAGCCCTAACACCCCAGCAATGCCATTCTGAGTCCCACATCAGCGTGACAGCCCCACACTTAACACCCTCACTCCTGTGCTTCTACCAAGCCTTCCAACAGCCACGGGAGGTGGGCTGGGCATCTGGCCTCAGCGGACCACCACAGGCTCCTTTCAGGATTCTCCATGTGTCACCTCGGAGGCCACCCTGTAGCTGTCTCGAGGGTCTGAGATGCTTGGGCTGGGTCCCTATTACAAAAGGGCACTCAGGTCCCACAGTGGAGAGTGGCCCTGCATAGCAAATGAGCTGCTCCCACCCGCAGGGGCACGGCCGGTTCTCCTTCTGCAGCCACGCCTGCTGTGCTCCTGTTGCACCCCTTCTTTACCCCCGCCCGGGTCCTGGAACAGGTTCTAGCATCTTTTGGCTTCTCATTGGGCTCAGCTGAGGGGAGCACCACAGGGGATAAAGAGGGAGAGAGAGCGGGACAGGGTCAGGACCTCACTCTCTCCCCAGGTAGCCTCGCTCTCAGGCCTTGGGCGGCTCTGGCACCTCTTCTGCCCACCTGGTGCTGCACGGTCCCCTGTGCTTCTCTTCCCCACGGGGACTCTGAGCTCCCCACCCACTGACACAGCATTTGGAGAAGTGGCACCTCCTAAGAGTGGCTGCTGCAGCTTACTGGGCCAGGTCCTGCTGCCCATCACGGGAATCACAAGCAAACAAAGCTTTGGGATACTGCTGACATTTTTATGGTGGCTTAAGAAAATGGGAAAGGTGGAAAAACAGTAAAATCAACACTGAGAAGATATACAGGAGGGATGAGACCTAGCTCTGCCCCGTACCTCTGACTGCAGATTGCCCCCAGGACAGTAGTTACAGTAGTGCAGGTGTCACCGACTGCTTGAAACACAACTCCAGAAACAAGTGTCACCACGCATGTGATGGTGGCCAAATGACTCTAAAAGCAAGATAGGGGACATGTAAGATGTTCAAAGGGGTAACTGCTGAAGAACTCTTCTTCTGTCTACAAGTTCTTCATCTTGAGACCAAATGTCACCCCAGGGGGACAGAGGGAGGGTGCTGCTGCTAATGTGTCTGTGGCTGGTCCACTAGCTTTCAAACTTCAGGCAGTTTGATGAAATTCAAGTACAAATCCAGTCCCGTCCATGAAGATGCTGGTGGAGCTGCTCTGGGGCATGGTTCGGAGCCTCTTGGGAGGGTCTCTAAGGAGCCAAACTGGGGCCTCTGGGGTGAAGACCCCCCTGGCAGGACCACATGCTCCTGATAGCCAGATAGAAGAATCTAAAACAGCTGGGCATGGTCCTTCAGAGAGCAGATTCTTCGAACGTTTCAGGTTGGGAGCATCCCCTTATCCCAACCACACTCAATTCCCAATTGTGGGACTAAACGAAAGCAACATGAGGGAATTTTGGCCAAATCAGTGTGTATACACGGACACACAGTTTACAAAGTAAAATTTTAAATCCGAGACAGAAACTTGTGGCCTGGAGTCTGGGTTGAACTTATAGATACATTTTTGCTTAGCTGACAAATTAAATTGGGAGAGTTTATCTGAAAAATCTACAGCTCTGTCATCCCTTGGAAAGTGAGATCCTCTGGCAGCCGTGGGCCCGTGTGTGCTAGGAAACAAGGAGCCGGCCCCCTCCATCTTGGCGTGTGTCTGTGGGATCTGATCCCGCCCGGCCCCAGGTAGGGCACCTCCACCTCCGCCTCCGCCTCCGCCCACTGCACTCACCAACTTGCCCACTGTGCTTCCACGCTTGGTTACTCTCAGTTACACATCTTCTAGGAATACGCGTGGGAGGATTCTCAGTTCAGAAACAAAACATTCCCAATTTTCTTTCAAGGGTATAAATCTCTTTTACATATACCCATTCACTCTATTTTTGTATCTGTTAATTTTTTTCTGGAAAACCCAAACTAATCATGATGTTAGTAAACAAGTATTTTCTGTGACGACGCAGAAATAAATCTGTTTAACTGAAGCAAAAAACCCCACAAAGGGTAAGAAACATTGTTTCTGCCCTAAGTCAGTGGAGCGTCACAGGTATTTGCCTCTAAACATAAATGTACGAACACTTACATTTTGACTGTGAGGCAAAGTGGTGGCCCCATGACTCGAGGAAACATCTGTGTTAGCTTAACAGGGAAGCATCTGTCCCTACGTGTGAGCTGTCCTGGCCAGTGGTCATAGTTTGAGGCATTTTCATCGAGTTTCAGTTAACCTATCAGATAAATAAGGAACCCTCAAAAGGTTAGGGAATATTTTTTAATAACTATATACATTTCCAATCTATCATGAGGACAGCACGTTATAATTTCTAATGCTTATTTTTACACACACACAGAGCCTAAATGCGTACTTTTATTTCTGTTCTTGAATGTCATTAATTAATTGGCTGAATAATTCTATCCCTGTTTCCAGTCTTTTCTATGAAAACATCCATCTATGAAAACCACACAGGCAGTTTCCAACACTTCTAAAAAGATCTTTCAGTATAAAAGGAAGATGCTATGTTTAACATCACTTTATTCTCTCTCAAAGTACTTGAGGGCTACAGTTTTCATTGAATGGTGATTCATTTCACGTTAAGCGGTTATTAATTAAGACTGAGGATCTAAAGTTCTCATTTGTGACAGGAACCCATGACTTTAGTTGAGCGTCCAAGAGGTAAGGATCTTGACATGAAGACCACCCACAACAACGTGTGCCTAAGCGCTGTTTTAAACGCAGTCGAGGTCAGCCAGAAAGTACTGGAGTCACACACTAGGCCTTGCTCAGCTGGAAGCAGCCCCACCTGGGTGTAGCCTCTGTGCCCGGCCATCAGCCTGAAGGGGCTGGGGAGCCACAGCCCACTTGGCCACCAAGGGACAGTTCAGACACCTAGCTCTGCTGTATTGATAAGTTAAACCAAGTTCTCACACCTCTTCCTGACAGCTAAAGGAAATGTTTGTTTGTTTGTTTTTGCAGTTTTTGGCCAGGGCTAGGTTTGAACCCGCCACCTCCACTACATGAGGCTGGCGCCCTACTCCTTTGAGTCACAGGCGCTGCCCAACTAAAGGGAATGTATAAGAGGAGGCCTGAGCTCTTGCCATCCAGCCAGGAGGATTCCAAGTACAGGATGGCTGGAAGGACAGGAGCCACACACCAGAAATGTTGGGGGTCTGCGACGAGCACCCCGATCCCCAGGCCCAGTGCTGCCCGGGAGGGACTGCCTCTTGATTCTGTCTCACTGAAAGGCACAGCTGTTTTGCTTGAGAATTTCATCTGTGTGTCTGAGAGACAAGCTATGAAGGTGGGATCTTTTGGATGGGGAGAAAAGAAGTCTTGGCTTCTCAGCGGGAAGCTCTTTCTTTATAAGCTTGTCTGTAAAAGCCAGAAGTTTTTCTTTCTGGGTGGCGGAGGGGGGTCTAATGACTGGTTCTAGCTTACCAACCTCAAGTCAGGGTCAGCAGACAGGAGGCCCTGGAAGGACGGTGCTGCTCATGGAAGCTAGGGGGACATCTGCCTGGCCCAGGGGCTCCGTGCAGTGAGTCCTTCCCCTGTCTCTGCGGCCAGAACAGCCCCTGCTCTCCTGCCCACAGGCAGCTTTCCACCGGTCTTGGCCTCTTCACATCCTGCAAACAAAAACGCTGGTGCTATTCTGTTCTCTGCTATCTTCTCAGAGATGCTGACAGAGGGAACGGGCTTGGATGACAGGAGTAGCATCTCCCTTCTGAGAGCAGCTCTGTTGCTGTCTGGGATAATGAAGATAGTGTTGCTTTCAGAGGCAAAGGTTGCTTACATCCCATTACAAAGAGCTGGGTTCCTATCCTACAAGGTAAGCCACTGCGTGTGCTGTGTCGCCCCACGGGAACCGGGCCTTGGGGAAGCAGTGTGTAGTGGTGCTGGTGCTCTGGCTTCTGCTGTTGCTGCAATAAACTGCTGTGTGTGGTGACCCAGGAGGCTCATCACCCACCAAACTGCGGCAGGCTGACCTGCCAGCTCACAGGGAGAGTCAGACCTTCCTGGCACTTGCCACCTGTCGGAACACTGACCTGTAGCGCGCCCGTCTCTCTGCCTCGAGTCCCTGCTGTGCTGGACAATACAAAGGAAACAGAGCCCTGCCCTCAGCAAACCTGCAGGCCAGTCCAGCAGGGGAGCCAGGTCAGGCCAGCGGTGGGGGGTGGGGGGGATGGGCGGGGGGGACGGAGAGGGGGACAGGCCAGTCAACATGTGTCCAACAGCAAGAGCCGCAAGAAAGGACGAGGGCAGGAGTCCACCCTGCTGGAGGCACGAGACCCACATGGGCCCTGCGGATTGGCTTTAGACTTTGGAACTGGGCCCATTGGATAAAGGACAGGTGGGAGGAGGAGAAACCACCCTATACTGTCCCAGCACAGCCTCGACTGCCCTGCCCCCGACTCACCAGACGTAAGGCCCCATAAGGCGTTTCCAATCCCATTTACTTCCTCCTCTCTCTGGATTCCTCTTCCCCTTTCACATCCTTCCAGATAGAAACATACAGATGTGCACAAACAGGTCCACCAAAAAGCACGCACGAGAATGTTCACAGCAGCATTACTTATACCAGCTCCACTCCGGGAGCCACTGAAACGTCTGTCAGCATAGGTGCGCCACAGCACAGGGAACGGCACACACCAGCAAGGACAGACAGAATGCTGATGGGGACGGGGATGGACATCACAGATAGGACGCAGAGCAAAAGATGGTGAACGCAACGGTTCTGACTGGTGGCCCCGCATTCGGGAAGAGGCAGAACTGCTCTCCAGGGCAGGAGTCCGAGGATTGCACTTTGTGAGCGTGTGTGTAGGACCATGCTGGGAAGGGGCCCATGGCGGCTTCGGGAGGGGGGCTGGCCATCTGTCCACTTAGATGTGACTTTAAGGATTTTGCATGCTCTGCATGTATATTATATCAGGAAAATTTACCCCCCCAAAGCTATAATAAAACATCAATTGGATGGTTTCTAAATGTGGAGGGCAGGCCAGGAAGAGAGGGCCTGGGTTTGGACAAGGAAACAATTTTAATGCCCTTGAAGAGGGGTCTGGCCCTAGCAGTACTGAACGCTACCTTCTTTTGGAAGGTGGTCACAAAAGGCCCTATTTGGCATTTGCCTTGGTATCGTCCCCCAAATATTATCTGCATTACCATGAAATACATGGTTGACTACCTGGCCCCTTGTAAACTCAGAGTTTCCTCAAATACCTCATCTATGGATCAGCTGGTGCCTGACTAGACTGGCGGGGGGCAGCAGCATTACCATGCTAATCCTCGTCCTGGCAGCCCCTCGCCCTTGATATGGATATGTGTGTGTGCTGAGGCGCCTTGATTAGTGCAAGCTTCCATGTGTCAAAAGCGCCAGATCTTTCCGAAGAATCATTTCAGCTGTACTTATATCCTTAAAGTGTTGAGAGTTAATTTGAAAAGGTACTTACCTCCACCATATGCTATTTTTCTTTAAACAATTTGCATTTCAAAGTGAATATGGCATTTATATCTGAACGCACACTGGTGTGTTGCCTGATCTGATCTCAAACGGGCATGAAAAAGATGCTGGTTTTTCTATTGAACAGGAATGTTTTCATCCAGCAAATGACATCAAAGACAGATTCTTCTTTTAAGTGATAGGCTTATTACATTAAAAATAGCCTGTTCAGATTTTTAAGAATATATTCTGAAATGATGACTTTTCATAGCGTTCAAAAATTTAACAATTTCCTTTAAAATACAAAACTGTACACAGTACCTTCCAATCTGGGTCTCTCTTTACAAACACGACTTAACTTTGCCATAGGGCTGAAGTGGGAACATTACCTCTGGCATTTGACATAACTGGTTAAATAAGCCGCAAAAGCACATCAAGTATTGGTGATGGGTCATGCTGGGGTTAAAAGTATTCTAAGAGAACCTGAGTGCAAAACAGATGTTATTTCTAACTGTATGTTTTTTAAACAAACAAAATTACAGGAATATGATTGATAGGAACACACCCTGCCCCTCTAGAGGACTCACATTCAGAAACATCCAGAGACTGCTTTTTGAGGTCCAATCTCATTCATATACATACATGTCATAAAAACTCAGCGTCAGCAGCTACCTTTGGAACCTACAGCAGCGCCACACCCCGTTCTGAGCATGCACGAGAAAACGAGATTCCCTAGAACTGCGGCTGGAAGACGGAGGCCGTCCTAATGGTCACATCACTTCAAACTAGTCTTTCACCATCTGTTCCAGCCTCTAATTATAAACCCAAAAAGAATATAATTCATAACACTACCATAAAAAGTGAGATACAAACGATCTAGGTGCCTGTGAGTAAGGCCCATTTGTGTCAGTCATTTGCATTGGAAATCTGCCCTCCGTTTGCCATCCAGAATTTCAGGCTAAGAGGATCTTTTCTAAGGAAACATTCAGTACCTTAAACATGCAGGCACCCAGGGTCTGCACCACAGGACAGACGTTCTGCAGAACAGTGCGATTCAACACATCTACTGGTGAGACACAAACCTGGCCTTTCCCTACAGTGGACTCTTGGTGTGAAGTATCGCCTGCAATATGTTTATCACAGAAAACAGACTGTAGAGTCCAGGACCAGCTGCAATGACAAATGTCACCACGGCAGAACACAGCACTATGGCTGAACTCAGAATCCAGAACCTGGATATTAGATAGTCCATGGTTCTTTTCTAAAACGTGTAATTAGTTAATACTTCTCTGGTTTTTCCCTATTTTAATTATCAAGTCAAGGAAAAAAATACTGGACGCCTATTTTGTTATATAAATTTCTTAAACTTATTTTTCAAAATTCCGCAGATATACAAATAATGTAAATGGCGTCTGGCCAAATCCCATCTAACAGAGCTCATCACTGGATATTTGCATATATTTTTCTTAGTTATAGCCATAGGAAAAGGTGTGATTTTAATTTATGCTTCTTCATATGATGTCGTAGACTTTTTCTTATGATGTTACATAATCTTCATAATAATTTTAAATATATAACATTTTGTTGATTTAATGTAGATAATTTATACTAGCATTTTCCTACTTCTGGGTAGTTCTGGTTGCTTCTAATTTTTGTTGTTGTTTTAATTTCACAACACCGTGGATTACAGAGGTGCATGTTTTGATTACATAGTTTGTTTTGTACACTTCAAGTCAAAGTCCCTTTAGCCAGAAGGTGTGCTTTATACCCGTCAGGTATGAATCACCCCCAGCCCTCTCCCGCACACCTGCCTGACTCCCCTGGAGTATTGCTTCCCTTAGTGCATTTAAGTGTTGACTAGTTCCAATTTAGTACTGAGAACATGTGGTACTTGCTTTTCCATTCTTCTGATACTTCACTTCTCACTTCTCATTATCATAAACAACACTGCAAAGGACATCTTCTAATTTTAAATTTTACATAGGACAAATTCTCGTAAGAGTTATTACTGGGACAAACAGCATATATATCTTTCAGATTCACAATAAATGTTGCCAATTAATTTTCTTAATGACCAATGGCTAAAAGACAATGGAAGCTGGGCATCTCGAAAGCAATTCAGTCCATAATTTGTAAAATGGATAATAATAAAGAAATGGTGATAATAATGATGATGATAATAAGCCCCATGTGGTTAATATAATGACCAAATTATGTAAAGCACTCTGCACACTGCAAAGCCTCTGCAGATATCAGTTGTTAATCTCATCAACAGAGGGTCTTCCTTTTCTCTACAGTTTATTTTTTAGCAAAAGCTTAAAATGGAACGTTGCTGATTTTGTTTGTCTGGATATTTTCCTTATGTTTTTCTTGTGATGGGGTCTCTTTATGTGTGAATTGTTCGTGTCACCTGCCTCCTGTCTGTCTGTTCTGGGGTCGGCAGCACTTTGCAGGAGCTCGGTCATTGCTCAGGAATATTCTTGGTGCACCTACTACCAGCCAGGGGAGCGCCGGCACCGTGCCCACTGAATTCCAAAGGTCTGACGATCAGAGTTATGCCGATGTTAGAGGTATAGTTTACAAAAAGAAAAGAGAGGAAGAAAAGAAACCACGTGCCCAGGACACGATGCACGTGGCATCTAAAGGACATGACCTGACAGCAGGTGACGGTGAGAGAAGAGAAATAGCATCCCCACTTACAACCCATGGCTGGATTACTGCTCTATCTTGGGCGTAGAGATAAGGTGGCACTGGACACAATTCAAGAGAAAATATCAAGGACATCAGAAGGTAAGTTCTCATTCAAGTGATTGTATGCAGAAGTAAGTTTAAGTGTTTATGTAAGAGACAAGTCTACTTCTTCTAGCTCAATATTGCACAGAAAAAAGAATGTACAGAGTCCAGACCCAGTGGCAACGGCAAATCCAACTGCTACTTAGCACAGCGAGGTGGCCAGGTTCAGAACCCAAAGTCCTGGAATTAGACAGTTCATGGTCATTTCCTAAAATGTGAAAACAGCTAATTTTATTCTGAGTTTTAGAATAATGAGTTTTGCACAATGATGCCTTATCTTTGCATTTTTACCTGCTTTAAGGATCATGTGCTACTCCTGATTCTGAAGGCGTTTGTGGAGACAGCCATCAGAATGCTTCACCATAACCCATTTCCTGGTGTGAGTTACGGGAACTAGGACAGCCCGGTGATGATGAGGTACGGCAACATCAGAAAAATGAGCCCGAACTAACCGTCTCTTGTTTGTTCTACCTCTTCACTCGTCCTGCATAATGGTTCCATCCTTAAAATAGTCTTTCTCTTTTATATGGTAAACACAGTAGGTGTTTTTGGCAGAAATTCCATTTTGATTTGATAGTCGTGTTTTGAGGGTGATTTCCCTGGTCAGCACTGAGCTTCAAGGTTCCCTTCAGGGAGGTGGCCACACAGCTCCACCCTCAGAAGCGCTCACTGCTACTTTCTCTCCTTCCCAGCTCTTCAGCCACCAGGTCTAGGGATGGCAACGCATCACAATCACTCAGAGACATTCTCCTCTGCCAGCGGGGGAAAGAGACGGTAGGAAGGAGACAGGGGGCAGACCTGGCTTGAGCCTCCACAGTGTGAGACTGTTCCTCAAGGCTGAGTTGGGGACCCTGGATGCTGAGGGTGGAGACAGTTTGCTGAGTTCCTTTCCAGCCTGCTTCTGCCTTATAGCTCCTCCCCTGCTGACTATGTCACTGGTCTCCAAAGCATCATTTCAACAGGTGAAACACTATTCTTCACCAAACACATATATTTTTGAGTGGAAAAGACAAAAGTTGTCAAAGCAACTCTTATTTACTCACAGGTGCACCTGCTACCACAGAGATGCACAGCTCTGTGCCTTGGACTGACATCCTCAAGAATCAAGCTGCCTTTGTCAGTTCTCACAGCAAAGAAACTCCATTTGGTGTTCAAATAATTGAAGGGTTCCTGAAACTGAAAGTATGAGTCTCACTTATTTTTGAACTTAACCACCAAGGCTACCCTGGAGGAACAGCTACCCCCCCCAAACTGACTGATCTCCTCCTCACTATCTGTCCTTTTAATTTCATACGACCATTTCCTTAATGAAAAAATAATTGCCAAGTCACAAACTAAGACAGGATAACAAAGAAATAGAAATAATGGTCTACTCCTTGAGGAGTTTACAATTTAATAATGGAAACAAGAACACAAATTTCCTACACTCTCAGTGGGGAAGACAGCAGAGCAACTAATGGTCTAAGAATGTGTGTCTCATCGGAGCTCAAGATGCTACAGCTCTTGTATGGAATAAAATATAAATCATAGTGTCTTTGGGTTTCAGATTTAGCTAACTTCCTGAAATTTTAGTCTAAGGGAAACCTCACAAAATGTTAACTTTTAAAATTATTAAATACCTAGCAAAATTGATTCCAGTAAAATTGGTTTGTAAAAGCAGATAGATATCACATGATACTAATTTTGGGATATTTTTCAGAAAAATAATTCTCAACCAGTAGGCTTCCGTTTGCAAGTGCTCTACTAAGAACACTTGGTAGAAGGGTCATTAGCAGAAGTACCCATTTATCACAGGATTAAATGTTGTAACCCAAGTCCAAAGTGTGGGACACTTCTTGTGACCACGGCCACGAAGGTTCTACCAAGCACTGGTGGATTCACAGCACTCATCCTGGATGGGGAATAGACTCCAGAGTTATTAAAATGTTTCCTAGACCATTTAAAACTAAACAAAGAAAAACTTTGTTTCCACGAGACAACAACAGATCTAGTTTTGATGTCAAGTTATTTTTTTTTTAATAGCTATTACCGCTGTAATAGCAGCTCCGCGACTCTGCGTGTGCGGTGCGAGCAGTTTTGATAAACAGCCTCTACGGGCCACACAACAGGGATAATGTATCCTTAAGTACCGCCAATGAGCTGCCATTCTGCACAGCCAATTACTTCTGTGCGTCTGTCACTCAAAGGAAAAATGACTGAGCCCATTAGATCAAACCTTTGTCACTGTTCCTAATGCACTCTTAGGCCTCATTAATCTCCGGGAGCAGCAACAGAGCCGCCGGTGCCTCATTGCCTCCCCGAACAGGCCCACGTGAAGCCTCTCATCTCTCCCCAAGTGCGCCGCGTTAATCAAGCTCTCCTTATTACCCCGGTCCCTGTCACGGCGGAGAGCGCTCCCTCTTAAATGCTCTCATTATGACCCATCTTTAGAGCTGGCTAAGTGGAAAAAAAGAGAGAGGAGAGAGGGAGAAAGAGCATGAGGGAGAAGAGGAGAGGAAAAGGCAAGTCTGACCACATTAATATTCATGACAATAATTAGTATTCTAGGTCACTGAATATTCATGCTATTAGTTTGGTTTTTTTATGGGTTTGCTGGATGTCCTGATTGCTGAAGTGTGGAGAAAACAGCATGGTTGAGGCTTTAGATGTCAATGGCAGTTCAATACTCAAAACACATTTGCCATCTCCGCTTCCCACCCCCCCAGAAAATCAGCTTCAACCCTCTTGATGGCTTTAATATTTCGAAACCACTGGGGGGCCTACAGTGGGAGGGGGGACGTGGAGAAGGGAAAAGGTTTCCTTTCACAAAGATCTAAGCATCAATCTGGTTAGGACAGAAACATAGCCACAGTTGCAAAACCCCAACAAAGACACATTTTAGAGACGAGAAGGTATCTGTCACGTTAGAGCAAAAATGTCACCATCAGAAGTTAACAGAATAAAGTGCCCATGAACAGAGTGCTGAAGCAGACAGCTTCATGGAAATCCATGCGAGTCCCAAAGGGGATTCCTTCTAAGCCCCTCAGGGCCGTGACGGCAGGGTGCTATTTGCCAGGGACGTGGATTTAGGAAGTCTATGCCATATGGCCATATGTCCATGTGTCTACATGAAGTCTGTAGTGATGCTTTACTGCATTTGAAAAATTAATTCCAAACTATAATTTCTCTTCCCCCTTTCTTGCTTATATTGTAACTATGATGACGAATTAATGTTATTCTGAAAAGTCACTCTGGGTCAACCTTTTGAAAGGTGTGCAAAGTGCACTGTTACTAAGACAAAGAAGTCGGCACCATTTTCCCCACTTTAAAGACAAGGAAGCTGAGATTTACAGAGACAAGAGCATAAGATCCTGAGATGGGGAAGTGGGAGTTAGTCTGTTGTTTCTGACGGTGAAGCCTCCGGGCTTTGGCAATTATGGTTTTCTGCTCTCCACATATATGTTGAAATGACTGTCGGAGCAACAACTCATTCTGTTACATGCGGATACAGTTTAATCAAACCAGCCTTGCCAAAAACTCATGTCAGAAAATACTGAGCGTTTTACTTCCTTCTCTTGAAGTATGCTTGAAATTAAAGTTGGGTAGAGTTACCAAAATGTGGCTTCTGCTGGATTCTGTTAAGAACGACAACTTAAGACAACATGTGTTCCATGCCAGAAGAATGCAGATGGATAATGCCGTGGGCATTCTGAGTGAGTGACCTTGAATGAGGAAGGGGAGATTTAGCCAAGCCCGAATAAAGAAATGCCTTTTTTTTTTTTTTTTTCCCCCTGGAGTAGATCCTTAAGTAATTTTTTCAAAATCACCTTGAGAGGGAAATGTCCTATTACCCAGTATGTCATCTAAATATTTCTTTTTTTCTACCTTTATTTGATTGGTAATAAATCCCAAGTCCCTGGCAAAAACTAACATTTGTCCTTAGACAAATAATATTGGAAATGATAATATTTCCATTCTCTTTAAGCATCATGTTGCTCTTAAGAAATATACAGTAGGTCAGACTCTCCTCCTCTGTATACAGATAGCCTTGTCCATCTTGGGTGCTTTTTAGGAATTTTGTTTTTATTTTTACAGAGGTTCGTCTCCCATCCAACTTGATACTTGACTCTTTAGACACCCTTGCTCACCTGTAGCTTATTTTCTTGTTATATCTTTATCAACATTATCTTCAGAAATGTTCTTCATATTGATTTTTTTTATTTTTTCAATCTTTTTTTGTTTAATTTTCAAGAACCATTTCTCTTACAATATTTTCATATAATCTTTTTTGCTTTGTTTTATTTTATGAGTATGATAACTAATCTTTTAAATCGTTCTGATAGTAATTTCCTATGAAATTTCATTCCACAAATTGTCACATTTTTTCTTCGGGGATCAACTCTCCTATTGTTCATCTTAGTCTTGCACTTTTTTTTTTTTTTTTTTTTTTTTTTTAAATTGTTGAACTTCACAAACTTTCCTCCATTCCCATTTAGGAAAAAGAGCACGTGGGTTGATGAGGCAGACAAAGGGGTTTCCTCTACAGCGTTAGACACCTCCTTCCTGGAAGAGAAGGCTGGTGTGGACTCTGAGCAGGTGTGTGGCCCATGCTGACGGATAGGCTCCCGTTTAGACCGATGGTCAGAGAAGCCTTGCCTCTCCATTTATTTTTCTCTGTGATAGTGAGGAGGTCTGAGTTTTGAGATCTCTGTTTCCCACTCTCTCCAGCAAAAGGAGGCACCCCGGGAGGCTCTGCTCACCCCAGGCCTATTGCTTACTTTCTGTTATCCTGTGTGCCGGTGCTCTCTCCCTCCAGGGGTGTTGACAGCGAGGACACCATTGGCCGGCTCCCCCTGCATCAGTCGCTGTGCCTACTGTGCCACGGCTCACTCCCACACTCCACACCTGCCACATACAGCGTGGAGCCAGCACATCATCACAGCGTCTCCTCTGTATTGGTTACAGCACAGGTCCCAGAGTAAGGCCTGAGCCCTGTGATCAGTAGGACACAAGGTAGATTCTTTGACAATGCACTTTTCTTCTTCTTTCCCAGGTCCATGGCAAAAACGAACATTAACATTACCACATTTTTAGCATTTCAACCTGTGAAAATGTAGTCATTATTTCAATATTGATGAATTACTTCTCAATTCTAGAAAAAACATAACACCTCCCCACACAGTAATATTCTATCCAACTGCCCCATCTATTATCGCAATTCTGTGCTTATCTTCTGAGTCTGCCACCCTCACTGGAGTGTAAGGCTCCCGTGGGACAGTCTTGCACTGTGCCTCATCCTTCCAAATCTCCAGGGCACCACTCATCAGTGCTGGGTGCATAGCACAGTCAGCAGCGTCAGAGGCAACGCAAGGACGTACCCAAGCCAGCCAGCTGGGGGGTACAAGTGAAAGTCAGCACTGACACACAGTCAGGCAGCACCCCTGGGGGGTAGAAGTGGAAAGTCAGCACCGACACACAGTCAGGTGGCACCGCTGGGGGGTAGAAGTGGAAAGTCAGCACCGACACACAGTCAGGCAGCACCGCTGGGGGAAGAAGCGGAAAGTCAGCACTGACACATAGTCAGGCAGCACCGCTGGGGGTAGAAGTGGAAAGTCAGCACCGACACATAGTCAGGCAGCACCGCTGAGGGATAGAAGTGGAAAGTCAGCACCGACACACAGTCAGGCAGCACTGCTGGGGGATAGAAGTGGAAAGTCAGTACCAACACACAGTGAGGCAGCACCACTGGGGGGTGAGAAATGGAAAGTCAGCACCGACACACAGTCAGGCAGCACCGCTGGGGGGTAGAAGTGGAAAGTCAGCACCGACACACAGTCAGGAGGCACCGCTGGGGGGTAGAAGTGGAAAGTCAGCACCAACACACAGTGAGGCAGCACCACTGGGGGGTGAGAAGTGGAAAGTCAGCACTGACACACAGTCAGGCAGCACCATATTTAGAGGAAGGAAAATATGACAAGTGTACACTAGAAAATCAAGAGAAACACCCACATAGCTATTAGAACAAAAAAGAGTTCAGTAAGATGCCTGATACACAAAATATAAAAATTAGCTTTACTTCTTACCAATTAGATGATATGAATAGACCCCAACCTTCCAAAAAAAGGTGAGTCTCATAATGCATTGAAATTATAAGCTAACAGAGTGGACAGACATGTGGACATCCACGATCTACATGAAGAAAAACTAAACTTTACTGGTGGTTTCAATAAATGTGGATAAGCTGAGAAGCGCTATGACAAGCCCAACAGTGTCAGTCCCACCACCATCCATGCCAGCTAAGGCTGCAGGAAGGAGAAGCTTTCAAGTTATCCCAAAGTGCATTTGAAAAAAAGTAAATGGGTAGCAACAGCCAAGCAGAGCTGGAAGATAAGAAAAACTACTCTGTGTTAGACTAGCAGACATACAGGGAGCCACACTCCACACGAGGGGAGGCAGGCGTGCAGTGACGGCAGGTCACAGGAACAGTCGATGTGACTGAATGACTCAGCTGTACAACAAAGGAGACATACAGAACAGGGGCAGAAAAAATTTAAGAGAACAAAAGGAGAATTGCTTATTTATTTGAATAAAAAATTAGATTTCTCGTCATACACAAAAGGTCCAAACAAATTAAAGATGGATTAGGGCAGTGGTTCTCAACCTTCCTAATGCCTCCTAATGCTGCAACCCTTCAATACAGTTCCTCATGTTGTGGTGACCCCCAATCATAATTATTTCGTTATTTCATAACTGTAATTTTGCTACTGTTATGAATCGTAACGTAAATATCTGATATGCAGGATGTATTTTCATTGTTACAAAGGGGTCACAACCCACAGGTTGAGAACCGCCAGATTAGGGGTTAAATATATATGTATATATATGTATACACACACACAAAAGGGGGGAGGAAGGAAAAAAAGAGAAACAACAATAAAAATATTGCAAAACTTAGAAACACACACATATGAACCATGATCTAATTTTAAGACTACTAAAGGCTTTATAAATAGCTTAAAGTAGAAGTAAAAGACATAATTTGAGTATAAAAAGGAGGAAAACCGCTACATGTAAATAAGACCAAAAAATTAAAAAAGCGAATCATAAACCGGGAAAGTGTCAACAAGATATATTATAAGATATTAACATCCTATATATGTACAAAGAATTCTTATATGTCAATAAGAAAAAGATAGGAACCTAGTGTAAAAATGGGCAAAGGATACTTTTGAGCAATTACACCCGAGGAAACAGTCATGGCTAATAAAAGTCGTCTCACCTTCACTAGCAGCTGAGGAAATCCAAACAAAGCATGATATGTTTTCAGGTTAGCATAGTTTCTGAGCATGTGGGGAGAAACGGGCACTCACCTTATGGATGAAAGAGTATTTATATAAAACCTTCTTAGAAGTCAGTTTGGAAGTATGTATCAAGCACCTTACAAATGATTACATTTATTGATTCTCTCTACTTACAGACATTTATTCTAAGGTGATAGCAAGTGTCGCATACAAAGATTCAGACACGTACACAAAACAGGTCTGTGCGAGTGAACAAGTGACTAGAGGGAAGGCAGAAAACACTGATCTAATTCAGTCACAACAAGACAAGAAAATGAGTTACATAAGGAAGCATACAAAGCAAAACAAGCCTCCCGTTTCGGAACTCTGAACAAAGTAGGAGCGTTGGAATCAGTCCAGAGTGAGACTAAGGTTAAGCTCCTGTCAGTTTTGGTCTACCACCATTGAAATGCAGTATCAATTTATTTCAGGCAAATTTGCTGGGTTTGAATTCTTCATGTGACAGAGCATTTTATGAATGACGATTTTAAATACAAGGAAACTCAATTTCCAAAGAGTAATTTAGAGGAAAAAATCTCAAATCCCCCAAAGCTTTAATTTCTTAAGCAAGAAAGAATGTGTCATTTTACAGATTACTGTTCACATTTGGGGCTGGTGATGTAGCTTAAAACTCTGCAATATTTTTATTTATTTATGTATTTATTTATTTATTTGTTTGTTGAGGCAGAGTCTCACTTTGTTGCCCTCAGTAGAGTGCTGTGGCGTCACAGCTCATAGCAACCTCCAGCTCCTGGGCTTAGGAGACTTCTCTTGCCTCAGTCTCCCAAGTAGCTGGGACCACAGGTGCCCGCCACGACGCCGTAATTTTTTTGTTGCAGTTTGGCCGGGACTGGGTTTGAACCCACCACCCTCAGCATATGGGGCTGGCGCCCTACTCACTGAGCCACAGGCGCCGCCCCTTACAGAAGTGCCTCCCTTGTGGCTTAGTCACAGAACCTGAGAATTAAGCTGAGAATCAACAGGAAGTGGTTATCTGAGTGTCCTGAGCTCTTCTTGGACAACTGCTGATGACCTCACTGCATGCCTGGTCCCTGAGCACTGTGACCAAGAGGCTCCTTCTCCTCACGATGGCTCTGTGCTCCTCCTAATGTCACACTCCCAAGTCCACACCCTGCCCGGGATCCAAACTAGAGGGACAATCAAACTGGCTCCCCACGTGGTACGAACCTGGCTGTGGGTTGGAGAGATGTGCTCTTCTATTCTCAGGGGTGTGACCATGGGAAAGGAACTTCAACACTGTCCCAAACTCTCTCATTTGTCCCACAATGAGGACTTAAAAAGAACAGAAGTGAGCACTGCACACACAACTCCCTCCCTCAGTGCAGAGGCCCTTGACCTATGGCACGGTTTAGAGGGCCTTTGTATTTTTTGTGTATGCACATACATATATATTTTTTTGAGACAGTCTCACTTTGTCTCACCTTTAGTACAGAGCTGTGGTGTGACAGCTCACAGCAACCTCAAACTCTTGTGCTCAGGCCATCTTCTTGCCTCAGATTACCAAGTAGCTGGGACTACAGACACCCGCCACAATGCCCAGCTATTTTTTAGAGACTAGGTCTTGCTCTTGCTCAGATAATCCACCTACCTCGGCCTCCCAGAGTGCTGGGATTACAAGGCATGAGCCACGGCCCGCCCAGCTATATTTTCTATTTATAATTACACATTACAGTTTTCCTAAGAACAGCAAGTGGCAATTGGCATCAAAGAATGTAAATCCCAAGATCAGGAAGTTCAAAATCCTAATCTTGCATATTCAACAGTTCTTTACATAAGAGCTCCTTCCCCCTCCTTTGCCAGCGAATTCCAATCCTTTTTGCAAAGTCTGTAGGGACATCCCCTATGCCCTGAGGTCTGGCCCCACCTCTTAGGGCAGAGTCAGCCACATCACACACCACCATGACTAGCTCCGGGCCTTCTCACCCCCCAGCCCTGCCATTTGCCTGCCTGCTGCACTCCTCTACTTACTCCCCACCCCCACCCCAGGAAGGTTATTGAGGGTGGAATTACACCTTATCCATCGGTGTCCCCAGGGCTCAGGACAGAAGCCCAGAAACTCAATAAATGGCTCGATTTACCCATTCCACAGTGTATTTTAAAACATCATGTTTTAATAATAAATACATTCTCTTTTTATTTGTCTATTGAAAAAAGAAACTCCATAAATGTTGGCTTGAATGAACAAATGCATAAACCAAGGGGCAGACGTGATGTGGGGGGTGAGCAGGGGCCTGGGAGGCGGCTGCCTTGTCTCAGGGACTGCAGGGATGGATCCCATGCCCACGGAAAAGTCAGTGCTCAATGGGCATTTTTTTTTTTTTTTGAATAAATAACATAATATAATAAAGTAACGAAGACTTCGGCTTTGTATTCACTACGGGCTTGTTTTTCCTTCCTTGGGCACTTCTTTTCTCTCTTCCCGTCCCAGAGTTAGCAACCACACTGCCAAGGAATCTCTCATGCAGGTCATGGAGTAAAGGTCAGCAGGTCACAGGAGACCACACAAACCACCTTCAAACCTTGCTGGAAGGAACTGAGGCCGCCTTCAGCAGAAAGACACTTTTTCTTCAATTAGCAACTACGGCGTGTGTCTGCCCTGTGCTTTATGGGTGTCCCCAGCACGTTCATGTGTCACCTTACCTGACGTCACCCCTCTGTGACACAGACGGGCCAGACCAGCCTCACACGGTGATAAACAACCAGCTCAGGGACCTGCCTTCACCTTGAGGTGCAGCCCAGGATGATGGAGCCCAGACCCTCAGTCCTGTTTGTCACTTTCACCAAACAAGATTGTTTATGCCACAGAACTGTGTGGCCAGCGCTGTCCCTGTTCAAAAGCATTGTAAGTTTCAGAAGAAGGAAATGCTGCATCTTTTAAGGGGCAGAGACACATGCTAGAAACTACTGCAGAAAAGAAATGTTCTGAGACGACTGCATGTAGGTGAGAGAAGAAAGTGAGTTTTTTACTGGAGAAAACAACGCTAATTCTTGAAGGGATGGCCTGTGTGCACGGAGTCTGAGTATGTTGGTGGGAGGACTCAAGTGGGTCCATCACACCTTTTCCCTGATAAAGCAGTCAAGGGCAGGTTACGGCCCCGGCCCAATCCATCACGTGCAAAGACTCTGAACAGCTTACCCTGGACAGAGAGGTCAAGAATTTCTAAACACATCAAATTTTGAGAAAACACTTTCTTTAATCTTGAATGAAAAAACAAATTTCCTTTAAAAGAGAACAAAAACTAAAATTGCATTGAAAAGTGACAGATGCTTGTTAAAATATAAGACTGAGAGGAATTACATTTTTAGTTTTTAGAAATTGTGTCTCACTCAGGCTGTAGCACAGGGGTGCGCCTGGAGTTCACTGCAGCCTTGAACTCCTGAGCTCTAGTGATCCTCCAGCCTCACCTTCCTAAGTGGGGTTGTAGTATATGCCACCATGCCTGGCTAAGTTTTAAAGTTTTTATAGAGATGGGGTCTTGCTTTGTTGCCCAGATTGGTCTCAAACTCTTGGGCTCAAAGCAATTCTCCCACCTCGGACTCTTAAAGTGCTGGGACTAGAGGCTTAGCCACTGAAGCCAGCCCAGGATTTACATTTTATATAGGTCCAGTGGTTCATTTGAGTCTTACGCCAAGTACTTTCCCCCCTTTCATATACATAGTTATAAGAAATCAAGTAGTCCTTGATATTTTAGTAATTGATACATGTTTTTTTATTAGGCTCTTAAGTACCCATTCCTGGGTAAACGTCCACTTTCAAGTACCTAGCCTTGGGACAGCCTCGATGCTTGGTTTGTGCAACTGAGACTCAAAGCATCACCATTTATTTGTTGTCACTCAGGAAACCCAGAAGTACAGAGGAAATGACAGCCACAGAGGGATGAGATTCTAGACTTCAATCTACAATGTAACAGCAAATATCGCCACTTGGCCCCAGAGTCCAACAACTCAAGCCAGCAGCCTCTCCTGCCATTGACCTGCACTTCTGAGCGTGTGTGCTGTCAGCTTACCTGAATTGGGTGAGATGTGTAAACTGCTCACGTCCTTGGACAGGCCGTTGGTTTTAGGGCTGGAGATGGGTGCGCAGGCTGACGTGGCTCGGGGTGGCCTCTTCCCTGGGACTTTCACAGTGGTTCTCAGCAGATCAATCTCTTTACCATGAACATTCTGCATGTAATCCTGTTCAAATGTTAAACATCCAAGACAGATTAAAAGACCTTTTACAATCTGGGACCAAAGGATCTATCAGACATCATGAGCTGCAACCTTGCGACCCTTCCACTGTGCAGATCACTTTAAAAACGGTAAGATTTTACGTGTCTAGGACGGGTGGGGCCATCACTATACTTAAATCAGAGTTTGGTGTCCACGTCCAGAGCTAACTGGGGCACTAACCAGGAGACACGTTAGATGCTTCCCTCACAAGGGATTAGGAAGGAAGTATACAAATAAAATCATGTTTTATGAACTCTTGCTTATTACATGGAACCTGGGCTACCCCTATAAATTCTAGGTATAATTCCACACACGGAGGAGGAAACTATTCTGTAAAAACGTTTCTGTCTCAGACGGGAACACCCTGAAACATCTGGACAAGACCGAAGCTGTCTGGTGGAATTCAGGTAAAAACTCTAAGTAAGAGTCAAATGTTGTCTTAAGGGCCAGGATGATGTCTGAGGGGCTGGAGTTTAGGGATGGATGGGCAAAAGCTCAGTGTTAAAAAGAAAGTGCATTATTTGATACTTAAGTATCATGTTTGTCCAAGTGGGTTCACTACGGCACCCCGACAAGGAATCTGATCCTTTCTTGTCCTGGAGGCAAATGATTAGCAGTTATGGGGAACTACTGGGAAGCCCAGGTAGACCCTGACGTTCTCTACACAGGTCACTTAGCAACTCACTGCGGAATAAAAGAACACCTGAGAAAGGGCTGGTGGCAAAAGGCCGCTGAGAGCCAGGGTGCGGGGCCTGCTGACTGACCAAGAATTAGTTATTCTTTAAGGCACTGTTTTATTATTCTGGGGACAATCCTCCTTGTCTGCCAGCACAGTCAGTGTTCTAAGGGCTCTGGGCACATTATTAATTTATATTGCACATTAAGAAAGAATATACAGTCGGCCCTCTGTAGCTGTGGGCTCCATACCTACAAATTCAACAGCAGATGGAAAATATTAAAAAAAGAAAACAAAACAAAAAATGGTAACAATAATACAAATGAAAATGGAGTGTACCAACTATGTTACCTAGCATTTACACCGCACTAGATGTAAGTAACTCAGAGATAACCATAAGTACCAGAAAGGACCTGCAAACACCATGCCACCTCGTATGAGATCCTAGTGTCCTCAGTGGTCCAGAGCCACACCCTTACAGGTGGGGGACAGCTGTATACAATACCACTCTTGGGTAAACAACGTTCGAGTGCTTTAACACTGAGCAGGAAGTGGGAATAAGTACATTCTTTCCCTGACAGTATCTTGGTGAACTCCCTTTAGATTCTAAAACCAATAAATTCGTATTTGTTGTAAGGGATTAAGTCCAGGTGAACGTAATCGTAGAACTGCTGAATGAACTTGCCTGTGACTGCAAGGTACCCAGGCAGGTGGCAAAAGTGAGATGCTTGCTTGTAACTGCCAGCCGGCACTGTGAACTGATGCAGAGAGGTAACTGGGTGAAGTTCTAGAAGCAAACTGCAAAGGCCCCATCTGTGGGACCAGAAAAGCTGGCCCCAGTGGCTTCTGGGGAACAGGCTGTCTATAACTGCAGGACAATGTCCACATTCCGGCAGGTGAAGGGGCTGAGAAGGAGTCACTGGTTTATCCACAAGCACACAGGGAACCAAAAAACAAGGTTTCATTTGGAAGGGGGGGAGGGGATAAAAACCAGGCCCCTTAGGACAGAGGGTGAGAAGAGCGGCCCTCTCTCACCCACCCTTAGGTGTGTCAATAGTGCAGACTTCCCCCCAGCCCAGGCAACTTAGAGGGGGCCGCATGGGAGTCAACCCAAAGGAAAGAGGGTGTAGGGATTCTCAAGTGGAGGGAGGGCGGGAGGAGAGTGTCCACATGGGAGGGCACAGCCATGCTGGGGGGACATTCTGACAGAGAAATACAGACACCCTGGGAGCAAACGATGCTTCAGGGTCCCCATAACTTCCTGAGGATGCACCTTCAACAGCCAGCTTTGGTGCAGCAGGAAGCTAACAGTTGGAGGTTAGACCAGGAGGAAGCACAAGGAGAAAGGGTCAGAGGCCGCCCCGCACATGGGTGGATTTGGAGGCAGTGGGGAGGGTGGCCCATTCCCCTGTAGCGGATAAACCATCCAGAAAGGAAACTCTAGCACACGCCTATCTGGTATTAGCCTGGAGGCCAGCGGCAGAGGCCAGGAGCCACCCTGGAGGGTAGCTGTCTGCTTCATCTCCCAGGGAGGCTCAGGGAGGATCTTGTTAGAAAGGGGTTCAGCGGTGAACCCCGAGATGAGACCAGGAGAGGTTCAGTCCAAGTTGAATGGAAGGGGACTGAGACCTGCCTGGGCAAAGATGGCGGCTGCACTGAGGGTGGTTGGGGCTTTGATTCTGGATATAGGAGGAAGATTCCACCCGTTGCTGGAAGGTTTCGGTGGGCTAGTGTCTTTCTGGCAGAACTCTTAGGGGAGGCTAGGTAGGCCTTTTGTTTTGGGAAGAGAGGAGGGGGAAGGGTTTAGTCCCCTAACACTGCTTATGTCTGCAGATGGGCTGGCTGGGCTGTCATGGTGGCTTTGGGGAAGGCGAAAGCTGTACCCAGGCTGGGAACAGCAGATTTGACTCTGCATTCCCCTGACAGAAGGCGCCACATGCAAGGAGGACTAGGAGGACTCCCCCAAATACGACTAGGGGGACTCCCCCATAGGAGGAGTCAAGACTAGGAGGCAAGCTGTGGTTCTGAGAGCATGTGAGCCAGAGGACAGCAAATTATTATTAAGTTAATTATATTAATAGAGTGAAAGAAGAGGCAGGCTGGAAGAGATACCGGCACTCTCCCCACTGCCCTGTGCTAACTCTCCTCCGAGGATGTAGAGTGAAAGCACTTCACAGAAGGCATCTCTGCTCAGTGCAGGCCGTTTACTAAAGGGGGTTCCTAAACACCTTGAACTCGACTCCCATTGATATCCACTAAAAGTAAGCAAACCAAAGTTTCAAAACCAAAGTTAATGCTCATGAATAATGAATTCCTTCTTGCATACTTACTCCTTTAAAAATATCAACTTGCTATAACTTTCTTCTTTAATGCCAATTCTTAACAAATTAAAATACAATAACAGGAGTGTAATTGAGCATTTATTGCTTATGGGCTCTAAAATGAGGCTAATCAGATAGTGACTAAGCCTCAGCATGGGCTCTTTTAATAGGCATGTTTTAACATACAATAACCAGGATATTTTATGTAAAATTATTATAGAAATGTACCCAGTGCCTGCTCTCTGGAGTTGAGCGAGGCCAGGGAGCACATTTATCTCCAGCTCAGCATGAGCTGAGGGATCTGCTTGCTTGCCTGAGTTAGGCGCTGAAACTTCAGAGGAACCAGCTGTAAAGTATCAGAATATAAATTTGGCCATTTTTCTATCTCGAGCCACTAAGAATGTTTAAAACTTTGCAAGACACATTTCCTAGTCACTAACAGCCCTCCAACCAAGGCTTTATACATTGGTAGGCTGCAAAGACGCGTGGGTCTGCGGCTTCTTGCCTCCCTGAGCGTCATGGGTTTGAAAGAAATCCATCCCTTTCAACTCTCTGCAGCTTGGTTATTGAGGAATTAAAGCTACACCACAAACAACATCAAGTCCTCAGAAGTGGGATGTGTAGACCCTTGATGGGTTTGAGACAGAGACCTGCGTAAAATTAAGACAGCAAGCTGGATTTTGATATGCAAATATAAAGGATACTATCCTTCTCCATGTTTCTTATGGAAAATGCTGATGGAAGATAAAAGAGGAAAAAGCCCTTTAACAAGGCATGAGGGTAATTCAAAGCCAAGTACTTTTAAACAGCACTTAACAAGTCCCTGGGGCCCACTCAAGAGCCAGGCCCCCCAGAGGTGCCATCTCCTGCCCCTCAACAGCTTGAAAAAGTAGTAATTGCAAACCTATTTGCATTTTTCTTCTCAAGTTGTCCATGCTCATCATGCGGATTATTTCTTCCAAGCGGGCGCCGGAGCACAGGGACCCGTTCCCGAATGCGCCAATCGCTCGGTAACTCTGCCTCACTGTCCCCCTGCCGCCCCGCGCAGGCACCTTTGCCATCCCTTTTTTTTTACATTTCGCTCCTAATTATGTTGCATCTATTGCCGTACACTTAATTAGCTGCATTAATGTGATTTCTTTTCACATAGTCAAGCAATTAAGAGCTATGATTGAGTTTCATTCAATTAGCCTCAACAAACATGCTAATTGATGTCCCAGATGCAAATGAGGTGCAATGAGAGAAACCTGCTAGCAATTGAGAGCCCTGTCAGGGACCCACAGGCACAGCTTAACACGGCTCCCGCCCTCGAGAAGGGCGCCGAGTCATTAGTGCCTTGGTGTACAGACCACTCCGGATATGAAGGCATAATTGATTTGCTGCTGCACGATGTTGTCTGAGAATTTCACAGTTATGCATTCCCAGGAGCGTGAGGTTATCAAATGGGTAGCGCTTTGCTCCAGCAAGGAGCAGTACAAAGTCCTCATCAAAATCCACAGAAGGCTTAAACACACACGAATTCTCCCCAAAACCATAAAAATAAAGATGCGTGCGTCCTGACCGGGCATTCCCGGAGCCCTCTCTGCCCCTGATGGCCTGTACGGTTCTCAGTAAGTGGGGAGTTCATCTTGGTCAGCTCTGGGGCATTTGGCACGTCAAGTTAAGCTCAAAATACGGCAATCCATCACTGGTCCCTAAAAATATTCTCAGCATATCGATTCTCCTGCCTGCATCCCGAGGACACCTTTGGCTGTCTGGTGAAAGATGGTTTGCTGATGTGTTCACAGAGGCACCAACAGCGGTTAACAAGATCTTAAAGCTAAGCTGAGATGTATACATGATATGACTGGCACCTCAAAATTAGATCATCAGAAAAAAGGGACCAGGCTTTGGAAATCTGACCACGCTTAGGCCCTGCCCTCTTCAAGTACAGATAATGTCACAAACTCCATTTTTACATTTACTTGACTCTTTTTTTTTTTTTAATTAAGTCAAATACACATAGATCATGAATACATTTATGCATATGTGGGGTACAATGTGTTGATTTTTTTTTTTTATACAATCTGACGTGGTTACATCGAACCATTTACTTGACTCTTAATTTCTATAATGAAATGATTGAAAAAAAAACAAACAAAAAACCTTTGTTCCAGTTAGGTCTTCCCAGTACGTTCTGGTTTCTAACTGTATAGATATGCTAATAAATTTAATATTTTATTTTAATATTTAATATTTTGACAAGTTAGATATCTCTTCGGACACTAAAATTTGTTTGGGTTTTACGACATGGCTAATCTGAGTTTTTTCCCCCTTTTCAGAATCTAGTTTATCAACTTTCAAAAATTGTGATTCTTGGCATGCTATCGGGAAGTTTCTGAGTTCTGTAAAGTTTTCAAAACAATTCTAACATTACTTGGCTTTTTGTCACTGTGTGAGCATTTGTTTCGTGGGTGTAGAAGTGAGGACGGGTACAATGCTGGCACCTCGGGATGGATCAAGGTGGCACCCAAACTGCACTAGCTGGCCTGTTATTCATTGCCACGCAATGCAAAAACAAACCAGTTTTACCTGCAAACTTTTGGTAAACCCAAAAAAGCTATTTATTTATTTTTTAAAAAGCTATTTATTGTTTAAAATTTCAACAACTGAGTATACGTCTTTTTAATTTTCTGAGTCATTGCGTGGAAAGTATGCACACAGCATTTCTCTGGGGTGCTAGATTTTGACAACTGTCTTACAAAAGGTACTTCTGCAGTGGTATAAGTTGCAAGCTGAACTAGCCATTTTTTTCGTGGGTCAGTATCTTTACTTGAAAGAAAGACTACACCAGACAGACTGACTATGGTTATTCAGCCTTTGATATTTTGGTAGATATTTTCCTGAAAATGAACGAAGTGAGGACTTCAAAGAAGGCAGCTGACAATATCAGTGACCAGTGATGGTATCTGAGCTTTCTAAAGAAACTGGGAATTTAAAAAATCTCTCTCACCGTGAGTTTGATACCTTGCAAAGAGTTGGCAACTTTTCTAAGAAGACTGGTGGTGATATTAATAAATGGAAATTTTAGATATTACCTGAGGAAAAGTATCACCATTTAGAAATCTGCGTACTTTATTTCAAAACACACTATATTGTGTATTGATTTTTTTCTTTGAGACAGATTCATATTCAGTGGTCCAGGCTACAGTCAATGGCCTGATGGCAGCTCAATGCCAACTCAAAATACTAGGCTCAATGAATCCTCCTGCCTCAGCCTCCTGAGCAGCTGGGACTACAGGTGTGCACCCACCCCTCTTGGCTAATTTTTCAATTTTTTGCAGAGATGGGATCTTGCCATGCCCAGGCTGGCCTTGAATGCCTAGTCTCAAGTGGTCTTCCCACCTCGGCCTCCCAAAGTGCTAAAATTATAGGCGTGAACCATCACCTGGCCCAAACACAGAGTCTGGGGGATGACAAGTGTGGATAAAACACGCATTAGGGAGCATTCAAAGCACAAGTCGGTTTGATGGGTTTTAATGTCGCAGAGAAGGACAAAATGTGATTCCACATCATGTAATGTTGAGTTTTGGTGAAGCATGTGGGGGGAATATCCATAATTATGGGATATGTCTATTAAAATATTCCTCCCCCTTCCAACTACACACCTGTATACTGTGAGGCTTTCTTCACACACTTTAACCAAAATAACACACTCTAACAGACGGAAGCAGACGTGAGGATCCAACTGTGTTGTTGAGCCAGATGTTAAAAAGGTCTGAGAAAACATGTAACGTTATGATAATTTGGTCTTGGAAACTATACTTTACATAAATATTACTTACATTAACATATTTTGGGTGTTTCATTACTATTACTTTAAGTGGATTATGTAAGTATTTAAAAGTTTTCCTCATTTGAATTTCTGACATGATAAATACCAATAAAATAATAAAATATGTAAAATAACATAATAAAAGCTACATGAACAAAAGGTCTTTGGGGTTCCACAGGAGTTTGAAGAAGGTAAAGGCATCCTGAGCCCACAAGATAGTCCACCTTCATGTGTGTGATTTCTTGGACATAACTGGGGAGAACACGAAACTTGGAGTTTGGAAAGATACTACAAATGTTTTTCAAGTTTGTTTGTCTTCTGGAGGAAAAGGACGACTTGTCGTTATTCCCTATTTTCACTATACTTTCATGAATGTCCCCGCTCAGAAAGGAAGCAGTAGTTTAAGTTCTATTTTTAAAAAGCCTCACTTTGGGGCTCAAACAAAAAAGTATGTAAAAGAAGCCATTGTTCAGGTAAGATGCACTGCTATTCCCAAACTCTGTTTAATATTATTTTCAAAGGAAACTAATCTTTAAAGACACATATAGTACCCTTCATTCAAAAAAAGATCAAGCGAATGTTCAAGCCCAACATTTATGAATAATAAACAATAGCCTCATACACAGTCACAGGTGGAGCAGAAAGTCACACTCCTGAAGACACTGCAAAAATACTGCACAGCTATGAAAATCTTCCATCCACATCCTTTCAGATCACAGAGCTCAAAAGAAGACGATTTCTCCTCTCCAAAGGATCACAGTCACAATAGCAAGGTAGGAGGCAGCTTCAAAGTGCAAATCCGATGAGAAATAATTTTGTTTCCCAAGACAGCCAACAGAATTCTGGTCTTTCCCTTTTAGAACTGCTCTCGGAAAGACCCACTGACTGATGCTCGAGAAAGTGACCACTGGCCTCAGAGGAAGAAGGCACCCAGCAAATCAGAGGTCTTATGGTGACAGAGAATAAGGTCGTGGTTATGAAACTTTATTCTTTACTTAATAAGTACTTTACTAGGTCTGGGTAATTATGGACCACGTGGTAAAAGAGAAGGCTGGGGAAGCCTCGACTGAGACCAGTGGTGGCTTCACACGCAACGAAGAGCTGCAGCAGCACAGCCAGAGCCCCGTCTGTCCAGCCCATGCGCAGCAGCTGCTGGCATCCAACGGCTGCAGCAAAACACACCGTGAGCCTGGGGGACGGGTTATTAAAATATAAACCAAAACAGAAAATTCCAAATCAAATCACAGACGTTTCCTTGGCTCCTTGACTGTGTCTGTTTTGACTGACCTCCTGTATTGAGCTTTATCCCGAGAGAAAGATTTTTCTCATCTTCAGTTCAGTTGAATATTGCCCAGTTACAACCCACAGGTGCTCAGCCTCGCAGGGAAGAAGGGCTGCCTTGTCTTCAGTCACTGTCGCCTCTCCCAAAGGCAGGTAGGAGAGAAATATCACTGAAATGAACTTCAAGGAGCCAGCACCACACTGTTGCTATTCCAATAATTTAATATTTAAATATGGCTTGAAACAACTAGGCCAGCAGTTAGACCCTGGAAAATTTTGAGTTATGTGTAACCCGTCTGTATCTCTTTAAAAGCTTCAGATTTCTTGGGATGAATTTGCTAGATATAAGCAGCGCTAAAAGAAACAGGAGATTTTTAAGACGACAGATCATGCCTGAGGATACCCGAGCCCGTGATGCCCTCCTCTGCCATCTGACCTGAGGAAGCACAGAAAAACTCCTACTTTGGATTTGGCCTATCGTACTTTTTTCACATTTATTTATTTGTTCATATGGAAGTCCTGGAGCCTGGGGTACTTATGTCAAGTCTGACATAAACACAAATATTCTGAAAGCACTGATAACCACACTAGTCTCTATCTCAGAATTTTGCCTATAAAATGACCTTAAAAGAATATCAAAATGTAAGACGCTCTGCAGTACTTCCCATGTCTAAAATATTCAGTTAAAAAACACTATTAAACCTGATAGTTTATTCTTCTTAGGTTGCACAGGCAGAACAAAATTTTTTCTTTTTAAAGAAAAATAAAAATTTCTTAGCATGGAAAGCTTGGGAATATTAGTAGGAGAATTGCTAGACTACATGAAGGGTGTAAGAGGCACCATATTGCAAAAGAACCTAAAATTCTTAGATACAAATTTGTGTCCTCCAAAGTATAAGGTACATAGTCTTTGTATAATAGTTATTGGTATGTAAACATGTACATCTAATAGATGCCCATCACAAATTTTAAGTACTTCTAATTTTTAAACTTTCACATAGGCCTATTTAGAAGTATCATGTATTCCCCCCCACCGTGCACTGCTTTTATAGGAATTATTCTATTTTTCTAAATCTAATGTCTGCCACCTGTATCAGACTCAGTTCAGAGAATAGCAGTCGATTCACTGATAACCAGACCTTCATGAATTCCTGGAGAAGTCTGCAGAAGACAAAACTCAGCTTTCTCCTGGTCGGAGAATAAGCCTCAACATCAGAGAACTTGGGATTCAATCTCTGCTCTTACTCTGCTTGGGGAATGTTATTTAATCACTCTGGGCCCTGTCTCTGCATCTTTACAAATAGGAAGAGTAACAGTTCCTGCCTCGTGATATTGTTGTGAGGACTAACTGAGATAGCACACGAAGTTTATTATATAAACAGAGCACCAAAGCCCTCAGTAAATATTAGTGCTTACTACTCAATGTCCAATAAAAATACTGAAATATTTCCCCTCTGCCTTTATGTGGCTATTTCATGAGCTCAAAGTGTTGTTCCCACTTGAGGGAGCAATTCTGACATGGTAAGTCATGAAGGATGGCCTGCAAAGCTATTTTTCACTTTGTAGCATAGGAAAACAATGGCCTTCTCCAAATGAATCACATTTTCTAATTTTTCTTTTTTTTCCTCCAGTCTTCTTCTTCTTTTCTTGGGGTAGGGGGTGGGGGAGGCACATCTATGGTAGTCAGACATTTTTATTGCAAAATGCCGTCTGGAAAAGATGCAAAACTAAATTGCTAAAATGCAAAGGAAAAAAAATCAGGGGGAAAAACAAAAGGCCCCCTTCCCTTTGCTTATTGAGTTCAAAGGCATAACATGCAGTGCCCTGCAGCAAATGGGAAGCTACACTAATTTTAAAGCCATAAAACGCTATCAAGTGCCCTGCGGGGCAGGGCTGCTCTGCAGCTAGTGGCACCTAAATAAGACATGGTTCATTTACTTCACAGCTTAGCCTAATGTAATCATCAGCGGATTTTTAGCCTAGAGTTGTAACAGGCAAATAGCCGATGCAGCAGAGGCGGCCCTCCCAGCCATTGAGGGGGCTGCAGATTAGATTGCTGTTGATTAGAAAATTTTTCAGTTTTGACAAGCACTTAATGAACATAAATCGCGCCTTGATTGGTTTCCATCGGGGCCACAGGCGCACCTGAGAAGAAGCAGGCCTCCCCAGCTCCGCCTCTCCCCACCTTGCAGGACCCCAGCAACATGCCGGCAATCAGGTTACCAGCCGTAGGAGAAAATATTTATAAAATAGAGTAATGAAATTCCATTTCTTAGTAGAAGGGAAAAGACGTTGCTCACTACCCCCCACAGCCAATCTCTCCCGCAGAGTCCTGTACTGTGACTCAACTGTCAGTGAGGAAAAGAGAGGGTCTTGATTTATTTACCTTTTGCAAGAATTTTTGGCTTCAATTAGTAACACTAGACAGCTGAAAGTGGAAAACAAAATTATATAAATTGCGGATGGCCGGCGCCTCTCTGAATTATCACGCTGTATGCTGATGGGGCAGCGCCCCATGGACTCCACTCACAGCTTAAACCTCACACCCATAAGCCGACCGGTTACATCTGCCTATTTACACATACACACATATGCTCTATTTTTTCACTGGATTTAGAAACACAAGAAGGCAGACTGTGTCACAGAAAATCGTTAGCTAGGCTGTGGTGGTTTAATTTTTACGGAAACACGAGGCCTTCACGCGGCTGGTCTCACCCACTCCCATTCACTGTGTGTTGTCTACGTCAGGACAACTTGAAATGCAGTGAGAACACATTTTGGCTATTTATTTCTGAATCCTAAGCTCTTTCCAAACCCTAGAAGCTATACAGAATAAACAAGAAATTCTTTAGACAGAAATAAGACCTTGATAAAGAATCTAACTTTTTGTGTGCATGAAAGGAACGGGCTCTTTAGCAGCTTTGCTTTTGTCACAAAAAGCTGCAGATATTCCCTGAAAGTCTTTCTACTATCTCTACTATCGTGGCAGTATCACGGCACGGCTTCGACAGATGGGGGAAACCACTTATACTCTCTCAAACAGGTGGGATGAATGACAAATTTATGTCCCAAGTCACCCAGGAACGGTGTCCAGCCAGCACAGGGCAAGCCCAGAGACCAGGTGGCTGCTGCTGGCTGTTTCCAGGCCACACAGGTCCAGAGCATCATTCAGGTCACCAACTTACACACATCACTGTATTCATGACAGGGCCCAACAAGTGTTCAGTGGTTTCTCTGTATTCATGACAGGGCCCAACAAGTGTTCAGTGGTTTCTCTCCACCAGGGCCCTGGCGAGGTTGAGCAGCTTCAAAATTCAGCCATCCTCTGTAGTTCTCCCATGGTCTGGTTTTTACATTTAAAACCTCAAGCTGGGAAGAAGTGTTTGTGTGTACTTGTGTTTACAACAGCATTACTCACAATAGCCAAGAGGCAGAAGCAACTCAGTGTCCACCCACAGATGAATGGAAGAAACAAAATGCAGTATGTTCACAAAACGGAGTATTATTCAGCCTTCAAAAGAAAGGCAATGCTGACCTCTGCTACAACACGGAGGAACTCTGAGGGCATAATGCTAAGAGAAATGAGCCAGCCGTAAATAGAAAAATATGGTAGGATTCCACTTCGAAAGGGCTGCTGCGAGTAGACAGATGCATAGAGACAGAAAGTAGAACGCTGCTGCTGGGGGCGGAGGGAAGCGGATGGGGAATTGGTGTTGGTAGGTACAGTTTCAGTTCTGCAAGGTAAAGAAGAACCTCTGGACATTGCTTGCATGTCAATGTGAACATACTTAATACTACTTTATAACTTTAAAAATGGTCAAGGTGGCAAATTTTACTACAATTAAAAAGCAAGCAAGCAAGCAACCAACCAAACAACCATCCAAAAAATCCCCTCCAAACCCCCAAACAACAAGGAAAGCCCCGAAGCGTCTCCCCACGTGGAGGTCCGAGCTTCCAGGTGCTGCCAGTGGAGCCTGGACACGGCTGGCACGTGTTCTGTGGCTTAAGAGCATCATGTGACAGGTTCCCTTCTCACGTCTTCAAGAACTCTAGCCCTACAGATTTAAGGGCAGGCCAAGCACGAGGCTCACTGGGCCCTCATTCATTCATCGTTCATTCAGACAGCATCCCAGACGCTAAGGATACGCTGGTGACAAGATCCACAAGGCCTCTGGCCTCCAGGAGTTCTCAGTCTTGTGAGAGAATCAGGCCTGAAAATAAGCCAAAGGGAGCACAGACACGTGACCGGCAGGGTAGGGGGAGACACACACAGCAGGCCTGTGCCCCCCGTGGGCTCAGTGGCAGAAACCCCCAAGAGGAAGCGATGGGACTGGACCAGGAGGAGCTGGTGTGGCAAGAAAGTGGGGCAGAGAGGAGCCGGTCAGCAGAGGCCATCGCACCTGACCACCCAGGGCCAAAGGACAGGGCAAGTGGGAGAAACGAGAAGACGACAAAGGGGGCTGGGCTGGGCTGGGGTGGGTGAGTCTGAGCTGGGTGGCAGGCAGAGCCTGGGTCGTCACTTCAGGGAGTGAGGACTTCATCCAAGGGCAAAGTGGGGACCTTCTCCATCATCCAAACACTCACAAGAATCACACTGTGGAGGGAAATAAAGACACCATGAGAACGACAAGGGGGAAGTAAGACGCAGCCAGGGGATGAGCATCATTCGGTCCGGCTGACAGGGTTTGGAAAGCTTTATGGACAGGGCCTTGTTGAACCCAGCAGAAAGGCCGGTCTGCAAATCCAGGAGAAGTGTGCCCAAAGACCGTCTCTGTGAGAGGAACCTCTGGAGTCTTCCTGGACGCACAGCCGGGAAGGAGAGAAGGGGGAGAAGAGTGGCCAGCGAAGCCCTCACCCCATAATGACCATGACAAGCTCAGCAATTTCACACGGTGTCCGATCACAACTGCAGACTGCGCCCAGCTCCCTCTACCTGCACGCCAGGAGGAACCAGCTCGCAGGAGCTGACTAAACTCTTCAGAAATCAAGGAATTTTAAGATGGAGTCACAAAAATCCGACACTATGATTCCATCCTCTCTATACAAGAAGCTGTAATAAAGCTGTGCCAAGCTCTTGTGGGTGCACACGCACCTGCACGTGGACGATCCCATCTGCATATTCCTGATACATTTTCAAATTATCGGTTGGAATTGCCTCAAATCGTGTCTGGGAAAGAGGTGCAGCATCACATATGACTTAAAATGGACAATATCTACACGTCAAGGTGTCCACGGTGACAGTACACAACTCCCTGTGAATGTGGCCCATTTGGACAACTGGCTGTGGCTGTTTCCCGGGGGAACCGAGAACACCCGTGGAGAGGAGCACGTGAGTGTCCGTCCCTCAGGGACTTCTTCCTGTTCCCAGCAACAGCTCACAAACACAACTCAGCCTTAGAAACTAAGGGCCGCCCGCTGTGGTTTGATGCGTCGTTTACGAACCCCTCCTAGCTGCCCCAACAGGAAGCTCAGACTAGAATAAAAATGTTGATTTGTCACCAGAGAGTTCCAGATGTTTGTTCTTCCCTCTCTATATAATTTCCTAATATACCTTTAAATGGACTGTGGTTTGGGTTTCAGAGCGCCTGTGTAATTCCACATGTGTGTGCGCACACCTGTATATGAACTGCCCCCACCTACTCTGATCCACACTTAGGTAGGTCACATCGTGTGCCACGGTGAGTAGTATCTGTCTCAACCTCAACGTCACCAGAATTTATAAAGCAGTCAGGATTGCTGACGGTGGGGTTCAGCTCCCAGGCAGTGGAGAAGCTAAGGTACTGCAGGCGTGACCTGATGCTCCAGTGTGGGCACCCTCACGCCCGCGTGACCAGGAAGTGCTCAGCAGGGTCTACCTACCAAGCACATGCCAGCCCCCGGGTGGACATGGGGGTGCTCACAGCCTTTGTCCTGTTAGGTCCACTAGATGGGGCCCTGGAGATTAGAAGGGCCATGGAGGTACCCCTGCAAGATGGAAACAGCACACCTGCAGGGGGTGGGGGTGCTGCACACCCGCAGGGGGAGACATGGGGTGGGATACTACACACCAGCACTGGGGCACTGCATAGCTGCATGGGGGTACAGCACACCTACACAGGGGAACTGCACACCTGTGTGGGGGAACTGCACACCTACGTGGGGGTACTGCACACCTACACGGGGGAACTGCACACCTATGTGGGGGTACTGCACACCTATGTGGGGGTACTGCACACCTACGTGGGGGAACTGCACACCTATGTGGGGGTACAGCACGCCTACACGGGGGAACTGCACACCTATGTGGGGGTATTGCACACCTGCACAGGGGAACTGCACACCTATACGGGGGAACAGCACACCTGCAGGGGGTGGGGGTGCTGCACACCTGCACGGGGAGACATGGGGTGGGATACTACACACCAGCATTGGGGCACTGCATAGCTTCATGGGGGTACAGCACACCTACACGGGAGAACTGCAGACCTATGTGGGGGTACTGCAAACCTATATGGGGGATCTGCACACCTGCACCATAGGTACTGCACACCTGCACAGGGTGGGATACTACACACCAGAATTGGGGTACTGTATAGCTGCACAGGGGTACAGCACATCTGCGTGGGGGAACTTCACATCTGCGTGGGGTACTGCACACCTATGTGGGGGTACTGCACACCTGCGTGTGGGAACTGCACACCTGCGTGTGGGAACTGCACACCTGCACTGGGGAACTGCACACCTGTGTGGGGGAACTGCACACCTGTGTGGAGGAACTGCACACCTACACTGGGGAACTGCACACCTGTGTGGGGGAACTGCACACCTACACGGGGAAACTGCACACCTGCGTGTGAGAAATGCACACCTACTCGGTGGAACTGCCCACCTGCGTGTGGGAAATGCACACCTGCATGGGGGTACTGCAAACCTACATAGGAGCACCACACACCCACATGGGGGAACTGCACACCTGCAGGATGAATGTAGCGTATTGAAATGGCTCTGACCTTTCACCAGGCTAGAAAGGTCAGAGGCAGCTCCTGGCACCAGGACTTACTGAAGGGAAGAGAGATGCACGCGGTGGTGAGAACTGTGCCTCCTACAGCAGCACCACAAACACAAAATGACAACCCTCCTTCTGGTAAGGCTGACTTTCCAGGGTTGTCAGTCCTTCCACAGTCACGGCTTCCCATCTGGGAACTGGGCTTTGCATGTGTGCCTCTAACCACCCAGCCAGGAACTGTCCTGATGTCCTCAGTGTCCCGGGGAGCCCAGGAAGGGCTTCTCGGGTGCATCCGCATGCCCACTGCCAGAGGCACTGGAGTCCATGCTGGCAGAGCGGGGTGAGGCACAGACCAGGTTCCTGGTGACTCCGCGGTCCTCAGGTTGAACGCCCCTGTGTCACCAAGGACTGTGAGTGTTCGCAGTCTGCTGCTGCTCTCATTCATGGGCATTTTCTCTCCCTTGAATGATTTCTTCGAGGCGAATACCTACTTAGGAATTAGGAATCATCTCAGATTTTCTGTTGTTTTTGTACCAGTAAAGAAGTAAATTTTCTGTCTGATTTTCCACTATAAACTTTCTGCAATCTGCATTCTAATGTCAGCTGGACCGAATCCAGGTTTGACCCTACTGACTTCAAAACAAGACCAGGACCCAGTGACATGAAGACACAAAGGCTTTGAGAAAAAGACTTTACAAACAGATCTGCCTAGAGAAGAACATCCTTTGACGGGGAAAATTCTAGTTTGTGTGTTGGAAGAAATGACGGAGCCACAGCTGTTTTGGCTTGGGCAGCAGGCAGAGTAGGGACAAGGCGGAGGTGCAGCTCCTGAGAGCAATTCACACACACCAGCCAGGTGCAGCCCCTCGGGGAGGGCCCCTCACAGCTGCCAAAGGTCCCCTAGGAAGCCAAGAGAGCCAGCCAGAGTGCAGGACAGGGCCATTGTAAAGTCCTTGGCCGACCATGTGCCCGCTGAGCCAGTCCTCACAGGTCCACTTAGGAGCCCTTGTCATCAGGAATTTCAGCTGTGCCCTCGATGGCTGCTCTCTGGACATGGAAGATGAATAGGCAGCTATGCTGAACTGTGAAGCCCTGAGGTCCAAGTTCTTTCTCATTATCCCCTCCATTTTTCTATCAAGGTGCTCCCTAAGGCTCACATTTAAGTCCACAGAGAGGGAATCTAAGAATCCTGGCACAAGCTGCCCTCCATCCACCCCAACTGGGACGGCCACGCGCCTGAAGCCCATGAGGCACACTCCTTCGTGTCTCCGGGAGAAAGCTAAGCAGTGGGGCTTGCGAGGTCCTAGAGACATGCAATTTTTCAAAGAAACAAAAACACAGAGCACAGAGCAGCAGCGAGGCCAGCAGGCTTGCTCTGCCTCATCTCACACATGTGCGGAGCCATCTTGGTAAAGTGCAGGGGAGAGAAGGAGCAGAGAGGTTGGCTGGCCCTGGGCTGGGGGGCCAGTTTGGCTCATGTTGCCAGCAGCTTCCTACAAGGAGTGAAGGTCCTACACCGTGGGAACCCCTCAGTCCTGGGCAGAACACCCTCGTAAAGTAGTTGCATTCATTATTTTGGCTGGGCTTCCTGTGTGTTATCTAAACTGGGCACAGGTTTCACTTGGGTCCTAACAGCACCTTGAGGAAGACAAGCTAACCAGACTGAGTTTTTCTGGCCTGAGTCTTAGGAACCACTCAGCATCTTTAATCTCAGGATAGTTTTCTCTTCAAAAGTCCAAACAAATCCATTAACTTTATAGTTTCTGGTGCCATTTTCAGAGCTCACACTTCAGAGTCAGAGGTTTCTAGAAGACAGCATTGTGAAACTTCCTACCCAGGGACAGAATTCCCTCTTCAGATTTCCAGAGCAGGTGCCTTCCAGTCAGTATCTCCACATCTACCGTCAAACCCGCAGATGAAGTGTGGCCTGCTTGTACCAGGGCACCTACGTATGATCTAAAGGCTGCACAGACTCGGTCCAACTTCCAGACGGGATGGGCAGCCCAAGTCCCTTGTAAACCAGCTGCTGACCAAACTTCATTTCAGAAACAAGGCTGGGAAGACGCTGTAAGCTCCTTCACGCCTCCTCTCTCTGGCCACTGTCCCTGTTCTCCTGGCCACCAGCAGACCCGGTTTGGGAACCCCTGGTCTTTAGGAACCCCTGGAGTTGAAACCCACCATCACCTTGTCCCACACCTCCCTTACCCAGCTCCAGAGTGGGGAAAGGCAGGGACCCAATTACTTGAGGCAGACAAGGCTCTGGTCTCCCAAGCCTGCGGAGGTGCTGGGGGCTGCTCAGGGAAGAGAGCAGAGGGCAGAGACAAGACCCCAGATAACCTGTGCCCAGCAGACGGGACGGCGCTGGCACGAACACAGGTGTCAAGGACCTTTCTAAGTCTAGCTTGGCTCAATGTTTTCCCCTCTTCCCCCTCTGATTTCCAGAAAGACCGTCTCTTTCTATAATCTGGGTACTCATAGACAATTCTATTCTCCTGCTTATAAACAGGGGTTCTTTCCTCTCTACGAAAAAGATGTAAGGTTTTCAATAGGAAACAGACTGGGGTGAAAAGGTTTCTTTCCTTACCTTCCACCTATGGCTCTTGGAGGGTGCAGGCCTAGCTTGGGCCACCACCCAGCTGAGGGCCTCGGTCATGTCTGTGTGTGTGCAGAGGCCCACCCGAGTTCTGAGGGAGACACGCGGTTGTGGGGACCAGCATCTGGGAGCTCCCAGGCATTGGACCTGTTCTGTGCACACAGGAAGCTTTTCAGCCTCACACCAACCCCATTATATCCTGCAACATCAGGTGTCCCTGGTTTCATGGCTGTGTGCTTATTTCTGAAGCCACAGTTTCAAGAAGCATGTCATCCTGTGAGGACTCCACAAGCTGGGGGCACAGCAGGGGCCACAGACAGCCATCTGTTTTGACGAGAGGCTGGGTGTGTTTTCTAACACGCCAATACATAGAAAACACCTAAGGATGAAACTTGGGGTCCATGTCCAAAGGACAATCTTTTACATAAACAGTCCCGCGGACCCTGTGTAACGAGCAAACTGTACCCATTTACCTAAGGAATCCACGCGACCCTTCCGGGAGAGCTTTTCCAAGGTCAGCCAAAGGAGGTATTTTAAAATCCTCCCCTAGAGCTTTCAGCCAAGTTTAGGGAATTGTCAGCCTTCAGCTTCCACAGTACTGGAAGGAAGTTAAGGCTGGAGCCCACTGCTGCTACAGCCACTTCTCCAAGCAAAAGTAGGAGAAGGCAGGGTCCCCAGAGGTGGGGTGGCCGCAGGGAAGGTGCTCCGCCTGACAGCGGCACACTCCGGCCCTGCCCCTGTCACCTCCTGGCCCCTGCCTGTCCGAGGACTCGTCTGGGAATTTAACCTGCCACTTAGTGCCACGCGGTGCAGGGCAGACCTTGCTGTCCACACAGGCCAACCTCTGACACCGGCCACTACTCTGGAGCATCCCTGTGCCACACGGAGGACGAGGAGGATCCTATGATTCCACTTTCCGGGCCTGGTCCTGAGGAGCAGACACTCATCCTAGGATTCTTCTGAACTGTCAGTGAAGGGATGGCAGTAAGCCGTCATCCTCGTCCTCGGCCATGCTGGCCTCTGTCCGTACACACTGGAGTCAGCTGTCTGCTCTTGCTCCAATCTGCTTTGTGTCCAAGATGCTCCTCCGGCTCTGATGTGATAACTAAGTAGAAAGTGGCTAGTGACAGAGTCTGGGTCCAGCTGAGATGGGGACTGTGAGTAGCACACATGTGGACAGGACATAAATGTTTATGCCAGCACAAAGCTGGCCACGTAGCCACGTGCAAGTGTGGTTTCATTAGGGCTTCTGCGTGGCCCCACCCAACTGCCTGAATCTTCCATGGCTGACACATCCTCTCAAGCCCTCACCCCTACTACCTAACACAAGTATTAGAATCCAATCCCTGGGAGAGCATGCACGTTTCCTTTTTGGGGATTTAATGACCTAAGCTTCTTGGGTTAGTGGTAAATATCAGGAACTGTTGCAGTTATCCAATACGGATAAATGTGTGTTAACAGAAAACTCTACTTAAAAACACCAGATGGACAGAAAGCGGAAGTAGTAAGCCAAGGGAGTTCAGTGCAGACCCTGCTCCAGGAGCTCCCACGGAGCCTGCTCTCCAACCCACCCTGCAGAGTCACAGGCTGGGTGGGGTTCAGTGCAGACCCTGCTCCAGGAGCTCCCACGGAGTCTGCTCTCCACCCACCCTGCTGAGAGACACAGGCTGGGGGGGTTCAGTGCAGACCCTGTTCCAGGAGCTCCCACGGAGCCTGCTCTCCAACCCACCCTGCAGAGTCACAGGCTGGGTGGGGTTCAGTGCAGACCCTGCTCCAGGAGCTCCCATGGAACCTGCTCTCCACCCACCCTGCTGAGAGACGCAGGCTGGGGGGGTTCAGTGCAGACCCTGTTCCAGGAGCTCCCATGGAGCCTGCTCTCCAACCCACCCTGCAGAGAGTTGCAGGCTGGGGGGGTTCAGTGCAGACCCTGCTCCAGGAGCTCCCATGGAGCCTGCTCTCCAACCCGCCCTGCAGAGAGTCGCAGGCTGGGGGAGTTCAGTGCAGACCCTGCTCCAGGAGCTCCCACGGAGCCTGTTCTCAAACCTGCCCTGCTGAGGGACGCAGGCTGGGGGGGTTCAGTGCAGACCCTGCTCCAGGAGCTCCCACGGAGCCTGCTCTCCAACCTGCCCTGCTGAGAGACGCAGGCTGGGTGTCGTGCTCTCAAGAACCAGATTAGCATTTTCCTGTCACACAGAAGAATGGGTTATTCTGGTCCACAGACAAGTTAATGTCTAGCTGCCTCTGTTGACTTGAGTAAGTCGAGGGAAGCTGCACAGACCCTAACCCCAGGAAACAGAAAAGGCAGCAGCTGCCACGGGTGGACAGCCGGGTTACCAGGGGAGCTCGGAAAGGGCATGTCCACAACACAGCCAGCCATGTGGTTATCACCAATGATAACGACTCTAAAACCCCAAAGCCACCAGTTTTGGCAAATTTCCCCAATATCTACCACTCACGCCATCATCACATGTGGCTGAAGACTCCTGTAGTCACCTTAGGGGGAAACGGGTGTTACAGTGGGATCAGTGTTTAACTGAGATCATAGCACCTTTAAAAATTTCCCAGACTGATACTAAATGTGGAATATAAATGTCTTAACACAATAACTAAGAAAATGCCATGAAGGCTGTGTTAACCAGTGTGATGAAAATATTTCAAATTGTACATAAAACCAGCACATTGTACCCCATGACTGCATTAATGTACACAGCTATGATTTAATTAAAAAAAAATTCCCAGACTGAAATAACTGTGCCACTCTATGGTTGATGCAGAACGCTGGGACTTGAACTAGCAACACACCTTTATACTCCCAACTTTCTTATTAAGGGAAGTCCAGATATTCTGTCCTCTTGAACACCCCTTCCCACCTTCAATGAGCATGCCAGACCAACTCAGCTGTTATAAACCCGCAGTTCCCCAGCAGCTTAGAATGGTTCACTCTAAACACCTGCCAGAGAACATGCCTGGAACTCCCTGCCCTCCAAACTTTTATCCAAAGTTTGGCTGTGAAAATAAATAAAATCAGCAAAGGACTTCTCTGAAGGTCATGCCATCTCTTCAGGCTCCAGGAACTCAACTGCACTCTGCAGTAAGCCACTCCCCTGGGGAACTACATACCTGCATCAAGAATTTCCATCCGCAGGAGACTGACTTGCAGTTGGAATGAACTGCAATGAGAATGACGTTGGCTCTTGCTTGTTATGCAATTCTATAACAAAGCCTGGCTCGCCCCCTCCCTCCTATACTCCAGTAATATTCACACATGCTTAAAAAAAAATTGGAATTGGCAAACATAAGAAACAGCCTTGGAACAGAAGAATTTTTGAAGAACTGGCTGTGATTGCATAATCAAGAGGTAGGGATAAAAGGCCCTCCTACAGGAATTTGCCAGTACACACCGTTGTCACCATCTTTGCCCACTTGCAAGAAGCAGCAATGTCCCTCTGACTAAACCTGGGCTCAGCGGTGGGGTATACAGTGACTTGAAATGTGTCATCAATAAGATCTCACTTTTTCCTGGTCAGGGAGTCCTAGTAAGAAGAATATTTTGATTACACTTTTCTATGTTACATAAAGCAACTGGGTCCATAATTAGACCTTTGCTCTCTGGCAGGGTCTCAGGAAGAACTAAGCCACCAACAAGGCAGCCTCCCTGACGACACAGCAGCTTTGGAGACAGAAACCAGAAGAAACCCGTGAGCAGTGCTGTCCTGACAGACACCAAAGCTGGGTGTGAGTGAGGGCAGGTGCAGAACTAGAAAGACCTAGACGTGGCAGTCCCCAAAAGGTGTGTGGTCTGGTCGCGGGTGGGCTTACTGGAACGGGTATTGTCCCTCTCTGATACACAGGCTACAGGGTGAACCCTCCTGACTCTATTCCAAAATAAACTAGCAGAACACCAAGCACAAAGGGTCACTACCACAAAGAATGTACGCCTCGACATAAGAATGTATCTACCTCCATCTGTGTCCACACACCCATGCACTCACTGCACGGTGAAGCACGGAATTCCTGCTAACACCAGAGACCTAGGGAAACACGTGCTTTTGGGGCCCAGTTCCGAAAGATGTAGCTACTCCAATTCACACCAGCAGGCAAATTCAACACCCAGGATGCCACTTGTTACCTTTACCTGTAGTACTGGAAACGATTTGTTTTTTGAGGTAAATTCTTCAGAGTGCAGGGAAAAGCCCTGCATTGCCAGAGGAGATAAACCGATACAATCTTTCTAGGAATTTGAAAACATACACCGAGAGCCATAAAAGCACATATAACTTTCAATTCGGGAAGCTGATTGCTGGGAATTTATCCCAGGGAAACAGACAAGGACTCAAGGATATAAAGACAGGGGCACTGACCATAGTTACTTAAAATAGTGAAAAAATTCAAAGTAAATCGATTTGCTGAAGAAACAGATACTGTCGGATCCATTAAGGAATGTCTGCACCCTGGAATATTATATAACCCTTAACAATGGTATGTGCAAGTACGTCTGCTGACATGGACAGGCCTGTCGTTGGAGAGAAAAGCAGAGTGCAGTCAGCGTGTGCCGGACACAGCTGGGAGTGTGGCACCCCAAAATGCTAACACTCTGTTCTCTAGGAGTGAGGTTAATTTTCTCAAATATGTTTATTTCCAACTTCTTGTCAATAATGGTGCAAATTTAACAAGCATGTCAAACTTTTAAAGGTTAACAGTGATAGACAGTCAGCCTTCCATGTCTGCAGTTCCACATCCAGAGAGTCAACCAACTGTGCATTGAAAATATCCAAAAGAAAGAAAACCAATAAAAACAACAGTACAATACTAAAAATAATACAAACAAAAACCCAACAGTACAATAATTGTTTATATAGCATTGCGTTGTATTAGGTATTATAAGCAATCTAGATGATTTAAGGTATATGGGTGGATGTGTACAGGTTATCTGCAAACACCAGGACATTTTCTGTAAGGGATCTGAGCATGCCTGGAGTTTGGTACATGACAGGGGTCCTGGAACCAGTACCCTACAGATACCAACAGGTCACTGTCATTGTCACCAACAAACATTTATTCAATTCTACACTTTTCCTGCACCTTGCAAGGTTCATGAAATGTATTGCTATGGAACTGTGATTACTAATAATATCTCAACTTTTAAATTTTCTCAAGGTCTGCTAAAAGAAGTAACTGAGTACGACATCTACATTTTCTCCCAAGAATAAAGTTAATCCTGTCTTAAAATCTATCTCAAAAGTCACCGATATGAAAAGTGAATAAATAAATAAATCACCAAAATAACACATTTCATGAACACATACAGAAAAGGTGCTCCTGACTTACACGAACTGGAACGTGCTCTCACCTGACAGTGAAAACCGAGTCATGAATTGCCTTAACCTCTTGTCTGTTTTGGCTCTTTGTGAAACCGAATCCTGGCTTCCAGTGTAATTGCTTCCTTCACTCCAGACTTTCGGACATATCACTCTTCCTTCTCTCTTCTCTTTTCTCCTTGCTCCTGTCTTTTCACTCTCATTTAAATCTTACGTTGTCTATTTGTGCCTTGTATTGTAATTCTTTATAGACTCAGCAGGCCACAGATTGGTACGGCGGACAGGAAAGAGACAGATGTAGGGTCTGGGGGGTGTGAGTATTATTTATCTCATGATAGGACTCCAGCGTGGAATGGAGGCGAGAGGTGGGGCTGCGGTTGGGGTCCCCCCCGCCCCCCGCCCCAGTGCTGAGCTGAGGCCTGCGGCCTGTTCGTGGCTCTGAGGGGGCTGTACTCACATGTAAGCTCGGATGGTACGTCAGCACACCATTGTCGCACAGGGTCACGTATTTCTTTTTCCACTCTTTATTCAATGATTTGCCACTTCGCTTCAACAGCATGCCCTGTAAGGAAAACAGCCAGATACCAAGTCTTGTGTAAATAAAAAAAAGAAAAGTAGGTACAGAGGTAGTTCTTACATTTTTAAACTTTCCTTGTATCGTTGCTATTTTAAAAAGTAAATTACATCTATTTTTAGGTTATTAATTTGGTTTTCTCTTCCCTCTTATATACAACATATACCTTTGACAAACTTGTGTGTGTGTGTAGAACTTTATGATGTTGGCGAATGCTAAAAAACACACATTCCTTCGACAAATGTGACAGAAAGCTCCAAGCAGAGGCCATGTGGTGCTGTGTGAGACCTTCTGCGTGACTAAGTCATAGCACGCAGGGAACACCTGAAGGTGCGATCTTTTACAGAAAGAAACCTCAATTTCCTTTTCTGAAAATAGTAAGTTCACTGCATTCTCACCTTATATTGATAAATAAGAATATTTTAAGTACTTTAAATAGAATATTTCCTATTTTTAAGTTATTAAAACACAAATTCCACTAACCAATGTTAGTAACATTATTTAATACAAGAATTGTGTGTAATGTGCTTTCATCTACTTTTAATGAAATCATATTGGCTCCTTGAAAACCACTCAAAATATGACTCCAATACATTTTTTTTTGGACCTTGTCTCAAGCTGTCACCCTGGATAGAGTGCTGTCGTGTTATAGCTCACAGCAGCCTCAAACTCTTGGGCTTAAGCGATGGTCCTGCCCTAGCCCAAGTGCTGGGGTCACAGGCATCGATGATTTTTGTTGTTACTGTTATTGTAGTTTTCATCGTCTGGCAGGCCCAGGCTGGGTTTGAACCTAGAGAAAAGGTTCTCCTGACTTACAAGAACTGGAACGTGCTCTCACCTGACAATGAAAACCGAGTCATGAATTGCCTTAACCTCTCGTCTGTTTTGGCTCTTTGTGAAACCGAATCCTGGCTTCCAGTGTAATTGCTTCCTTCACTCCAGACTTTCGGACATACCACTCTTCCTTCTCTCTTCTCTTTTCTCCTTGCTCCTGTCTTTTCACTCTCATTTAAATCTTACGTTGTCTATTTGTGCCTTGTGTTGTAATTCTTTATAGACTCAGCAAGCCACAGATTGGTACGGCGGACAGGGATCCGCTGAGCTACGGGCACCACCCTGAACACAAGACACTGTTCAAGCTATGTTTAATGCAGTTTTTAAATGGCTGGTGAGAATGTCTCCCTGTTTTAGCCACCAATTCCCAGTCAGTCTTCCTCCTCATTCACAGGCTGTCCTGGGATTCGGAATCTGGTGGCCGACACTTGAGTCCTGACAGCCTGCCTGGCCCTCTCCTTCCTCTGGCCCTCTCCACTCCTCCCCTTCTTTGGCGCTGAGCTGAGCCCCTTCCAACCGCAGGTTCCACCCTGAGTCTCTGCTCCTCTCCCTCACGTCACTGTGTAACTTCTCTCCATGTAGAATAAGGAAAATGCAGGGATCTCCTTCTTTGCTCTTCTTGCAGCTGTCCGTTGTGAACTTCCAAGATCACAGTAAGGACTGAGAAAGGTTAAGACTCATGCTACTTAATTCGCTAGGGATGAGGGGAAGGAAAGTGACAAGTGTCACCTTGAGAAAGCAGAGACACCTGTGAGTGGCCCCCACAGACCTCCGATATTCTGTTCTCCCTCAAGAAGCATAATAGGAGAAAAAATTAAACATTATCCTGCGATATAACTGTGTTCAGGTTTCAATTAATTATCAATATTCTGACAATACTTTTTTATTTACTCAAATCACATGGGGCTCTGACCCCCATGAAACATTGCTGCTGTGAGGAGAATATCTGAAAGCCTCAAACAATTCACAAATGAGCCGTTGGAAGATGCTTTTGATACAGGACAGGTGGTGTGGTGGCGCCCCCAGCCAGCTCAGCCGAGCTGGAGGACCTGCCGCCTCCGCCTTGGCCGTTTGGGTGCTGGGGCAGCTGGTGGAGGAACCAGCGGGCTGGAGGGAAGGCAAGGGGGGTCCCCCCACCCCCCCCCCAGAGGCTCCGATAGCCAAACGAGCGGAACTGGTAGGGAGACACTGGTGCCTCGGTGTCTCCTTCCCTTTACACTTAGGGCTGACCACGGAACCCCCATTTCCTATGCCTAGGTCAATTTCATGTAAGTTTCCTAGGCCTCAATTCTGTGAATGGACGGTGTCCCCACATTCATTCACTGTGCCCCAGCGGAAGGGGCTGTGTCCATTCATTTCCTGGCCAAGGACCCGGTGCACCTATATATACCACTAGGAGGGAGACGGAGAGAGACAAAGAGAGCTTTCCTCTCTGACTTGGGTTTTCTCTCCAGGAGCTTTAGTGTTTTTGTATTCTTTTCTGTAAATAAATTCTGTCTTACCACTGATCTGTGGCCCGTGGATTTATTCTTCAAATCACGGAGTCCAATAACCTGAAATTCCAGTATCACTTTCTCTGCCAATTCTTATTATTCAAGGTAAATGTGATAAAATGCAGCATTTCTGAACTTCTTGGAACCTAAACCAGTATTAACCAAATAGGGCACTGAACTAAGCCCACAGGAGAATGTTCCCAAGTTAGAAATTCAGGCAATGGAAGCTTCATCGCATAGTGCAAGCTAGTGGGAGAGGGAGTTCCCACTGGCTTGAAATAATAAACAAGAAAATGCTTCAACTCGGCAAATATCCTTCCCCCGTGGGATTCCTATAACGAAACTTCACACAGGTTCTCCTGTGGGCTCACTCTTTCCCACTATGCATTTCAGATGGAATTCCAACAGTGCTAGGGCCGGGGGCCACTGCCGTCCTTGGCCGACAGACCTGCTCCAGGCTCCAGTGAGAACGCTCTGTACTTCCCCACTTGCTGGACCAGCCCCTGCTGCAGGGGGCTCGCACAACTCTTCTGGTTGGCTGTGGCTGCCTTTATGGGCAAACCCTGTACTTGAAATTACCCTTGCCCAGTGATGGCTAATAGGATTGACTTATTGAGGAAATAGAGGAAAAGTCCAACCAGGAGACAGGTGGAGAGATGGCTGTATGGTTTTCTGAGGAACTAAATCAGGCTGATTTATTTTGATTTTAAGAAAACTTAACTTCTTGGTGAAGGAAAAATCCAAATCTTGACAATCTTAAACTCCATGGCTCACCTAGGAAAATGATCTTGCATTAACACAGTATTTGAATACTGTAAATGCCAGTGGGCCTACAGAGCACCTGGTGTCCCATCCTAGGAGCTGGGCTTCTGCCCTCCAGCTTCAGTCGGGCTTGTTATCTCAGTCCCACCTGATAAGCCACCGGGCACCAGGGAAGATGCACTCTGAGCACTGACCCTCGCAGGCACAGTGCATTCACAGTCTCCCATGTCCCACAAGCAATGGGTCTGGGCAGCAAAGTTATAAAAGCCACACCTCCCACATTACCAACCAAACCTAAGCAGCAGAGGTCAAGGGACCTGTTAAGAGGTGGGGAGTGGCAGGACCAGCGCTCATGGTGTCTGCATTCCTGCCACTATCCTCTGGGCTGCCGAATCCTTCCATTCCTACTTGTGGACAATGCCCTGCTCCCCAGATGGGAATTTTGGGAACCACAGCCACTGACCCAACGCCTTCAGTCTTGAACCACAAGCTCCTAGTTCCGAAAGCACAAACACCAAGGGGTAGATCACTTTGGAAGTGATCTACCTGGAAGGACCTCTGTAACCTGCGTCTTCTGCTGAGAGGGAAGTGAGCTCACGCTTCATGTGCACGCGGCATGCACAGTTTATACAGGACATCCTCTACCCTCCAGCTCCCAGGAAACAGCGGTTCACTCAGACTGTGAATAGATGGGTTCCACTCCAGGAAGCCTGGTGAGCTCATGCCTCTCATGCCCACATGTCCACTAATAGACGATGTAAGCACGGAGTGAGAGGACAGCGTCACTTCTAAGATGTAAAAATTCAAGATGTTCCATAAAATATACAACATATGGCTCTAGGGGAAGGGATTTCTGTTTGCTAGATCCAGGAGCAGCCCGAGAAGGCCTTGAATTCTGAGTGTCTCACAGGAGGAAGGGATGTGGCAATGTCAACCCCACTAGCCAACTGTAGGAACGTAGCGCCCAGGGCTGCTGGACCAGAAGGCCAGGCCTCCTTAGTGGGGAGCAGCTCAGCACAGGGCCACATGCTGCCACTATGGGCCCCTGGAGGGTGCGACACAGTCACCCAGCAGGGCAGGCAGTTCTAATGCTGCCAGATTTCCTGATGATCCAAGACAAAGAAAACCTGGACTTGGATGTGATGGCTCCTTGTGTTCAAATATTGGCAACACGTTATGCAGGGAGAGCTGAGGATGGAAAGGAAGACATTTTTGGCACATAACACAGATCAAACCAAAGCCATCTGCAGGCCAGCTGTTCATGAGCTCTGTGTTTAAGACCTCTGGCCAAGAGTCCCGGGTACTGGGTGGGGCAGCCCTGCCCTTCCCAGGGATCTTACACTTCCTCAGTAGGACACATGGAGTGCTGGTCCTGCAAGGCAGTGGACTGTGCAAAGGCACAATCACCAGGGCTCCTTTCCATCTCAAACCAGATGGCTGCCCTCAGCCACACTTCCTGCCTGGCCCTATTGGCTTCTGAATATCTGGGCTCTGACACAGGTGATGTGGGAACCAGAGATGAGAAATAAGGCTGTGTTGTTTGATACACATATATTAAGAAAGATTTCTCTGGAGGCTCTGGTGAGGACAGATGTCAAGTTGGCAAGACTAACGCCAGAGGCTCTTTCCTACTCAAGTGTGGACAACCATGGACCAGAGGCACCTGCACCGCCTGAGAGCTCATTAAAGACGCAGAATGTTGAGCACAGCCCAGAGGGAGGGACTGATCCAAGTTTAACAGGATCCCCCATTGATCTGAGCACGTGTTCAAGTTTGAGAAGCACCGGAAATCTGTCACTTGGGAACTGTCACTTCTCCAAGAAAATTTTCAAAATTTTGAGTTATTTTAAAGGTGATCTGAGAACTGCTGTGGCATTTCACTGCCTGACTTGACATTTACAACTTCATAGGTCATAAGTGGTGCTAAGGAGGAAAGCACAGAGGGAGATTTGACATGTAAATCACTCACTTTTTGGCCAAGTAAAACCCCAAGTGACAGCTTTGCATGCTGTACAAAGCCAAATGAATTCTCGGTAGGAAGGAGGAAGAGTGAGGGACTGGGCCCACTACACAACACGGTCGCAGGGAGCTGGAGGAGACTCTGCATCCTAACAGTTGGTGCCACCTTCCTGTGAGGGTGCCGATCGTTCCAGCAAAACAACATCATCCTTCACATCAAACTCATTTAATGCTGTTCAGTTAAATTTGATTCTTTTTTAAAAAAGGTCAGTTATAATTAACTCAGTGACTTCTGGTTTGATACTAAGAGGGAGTTGAAATTTAGCTTCAAGCTTACACATGATGGTGCATCAGTATCATGAAAACGATGTGTGTCAGTATTGGCGGGATCCATCAGAGCTCTGTTCTTTTAAAGGGCTCTACGCTGCTTATACTTGGGAAAGACCAGTCTGGAGCACATAGGATGAGAGAGGTACCTGGGGACAAGAGAGGTGTGGGAAGGATCGAAAAGAGGAGACAGTGTGAAAAATACTCAGGAGGAGAAATGCTGTCAAGATGTTGGATGAGACAACAGCTAGAGCTGCAGAGACCTGCCTGGGAGAAGCCAGGCTTTGGCTATAGGGGCCTCCCAGTGTCAGTGTCTGAGCTGGGCAACATGGGAGACGTGACCAGGAAGGGAGGGCATAGGAGGGAAAGGAAGACTCAGCACCAGCTGGACAGCAGTGGAGGCACCCGTGGCCCAGGGAGGCAATGCCAGGTGGATACGTGAAGAGCCTCACGCCCAGGGAGGGTACCAGACAGGAGGTGCCTCTTGGGAGGAACTTATGGACAGAGGAACAAGCTTAGGGGAAAAATGGCCAAATTTATAGTTCAGTGCTTCAAGGCAGGGCTATAATCTGATCACCTAAAACAGGATCGGAATCCCATTTTGAAGAAGGGCAGTAAAATTTTTCTATGAATCATTAGAATCATGATGTAATCTTTTAACAGGTTGACTAGTTCATTCTCCTCCTTTAAAAATAAATTTAAAAGCTTCAAATAGTTTTAAAATTACATAAATTAATAGTAAAAAGCACCCTAATTATTTTAAGGAAATAATAGACAAAAATAATTGCCATGTCAAATGAGGAAGACATAAAGTACTGAAATAAATGTAGGGAAAGCATCTTACACCTCTATTGCAGATGAGAAAATTATCTGCAAGTCAGACCCTTACTCTGGAAACAGGGGATGAGGTCTTGGTCATGGGTTTGCCATAGAATAACTCCTTCTTGAGGAAATAAACATTTATTCCATAATATGGTAACACTTAATGCTGATTAAATGAATTCCTGTTAAATATAGACAAATAATGCGTTGAGTTTTTAAAAATGAAATAAAAAGACTTTTACCACTCAAATAAAAATTTAGAATTCCCTAGCATAATTACTTTAGAAGTTTTTTTTTTTTTTTTTTTTTTTTGTCAAATTGGTCAGGATAATCAGAAAGCCATAAAAATAACTGCATAATATTGTTGGGCAATGAGATGAACGTTTATCTGTTTACAACAGATACAAAAGTATGCAGGCTGCTTCATGTGCTGGTTTCTTGGGGTTGGTACACGGACAGATGGGAAGCAGGAGGCAGACACTCCCAGAATAGCTCAGGAGAGCAGGTCAACTCCCGGGGCTGCAAGGTGGAGCCACAGGAAACACTGTGGGAGCCACGTCTCAGCGGCAGCCACTCTCACACAGGTAATCCACATAATCAGCACATTATTCTAAACAAAACAAAACAAAACAAAGCAAACTACTAGTACCTAAGGAGCACAGCCTCGAGAGCAAGACGGACCTGAGCTGAGGGTCTAGGTGAGGCAAACACCACGTGACGCTGGGAAGGCTGCTCTGTGTGGGGCTCAACCAGGCAGTGCAGGACAGAATGGCCACACTGCACCTCATTGGGCTTTTACATATTTTTGTTAGTATTATTATTTTAAATTTCAGATTAATATGAGGGCACAAATGTTCAGGTACATTGTCTCCCTGGGATTTTAGACTGAGACACTTGTTCAGGCACGCTTGTTCAGAAGTGTGAAGAGCCTCACGCCCAGGGAGCGGCCAGACAGGAGGTTGAAAGTGTTGGTGATTTCTTTCAGCGTCATGGTCAGGACCAGGAATTCTAGAATGTGAAAGCAAACACAGCGAGCTGCTCTCTAGTTCACAGATGCAGAAATAGAACAAGGCCGGGAGACACAGTGAGGCTGACGAGCGACCTCAATTATAGAACACTGGTGGCCTCCCGCAGTGAGGGCAGCTGGAGGCGGCCCAGGACCCCAGAACACAGCCCCCGGCCTCCAGGGTTCTCTTCAGGGACTCAGGTGCCAGCAAGTTCTGGTTTCCCTTTTTGGCCCACGCTTGGAAATGCCTCTCTAGGCCACTTCTGCTTGTCAAGGCTGCTGCTGATCTGACGGAGCTCGGGCTGGAACACTGACATTCTCCCTGGGAAGTGGGTATTCACCTGCCATGCTCTTTGTCTACAGTCACCCTATCTGCCTTGATCTATGACCACATGTATCCCTGGACTGTATCTTGTTCCTAGGAGCCATCTTTTCAGTGAGTTCTACACTCTGTTCTCTTACTTTCATACCCACATTTCCAGCTTCTCCTGACACTTCCAGAGGAGATGAAGGCGGAGTCATGTGACACAAATGAGTCCTGACCTGACCTCTGGGGGAAGGAGCAAGTGATCCCACAGCATGTCGGGGTACACCACTCTCGCCCCACCCAGGCCCACCTGCTCTTAGGATGCTCCCCCAGGTAGCCTTGCAAAGTGTACGGTAGTCTTTCTGCTTAGGAGGGAGCACCCAAAGTGATGGTCCAGTCAGAGTGATGGGCCCATTTACCTTGAGTGATGGCCTAGCCAGAGTGACAGCCCCACCACATCCCTCAGGAAGGGGAGAGGGCAGTGCTGGGAGAAGCTGCTGCAGACCCCCCAGTTAAGTGACCTTCTTTCTACATCACCAGGTAACCTCAGAAGCTCAGTTCTAGAATATGCTTCTGGGTTGACTATAGTCGCCCCCACTATGGGAATCAGACAAAGGCACTGGCCTTCCTGTGTTTGGGCCACTTGGCCCTCCCTCTTATCACACAAACGGGCACTTTCTTGAGAGACCCCAATCCCAGGAGGCCCAGGAGGCCCTGGCTGTGGATCTAATGCCTGTGGACTCTGAGGTCAGGGTCCACTTTCACACTTAGACACGTAAACCCTTAAAAGGTGGTTCACCAAAACACGAGGGGAAAGCACAAAACTTGGTGCTGTCTCTCTGTAAACAATTTAAAAGACCTTTTCTTCAATAGCGTGATTGCACCATGGCTCTCTGATGGGGCAGGGTGCCTGGGGGAGGCTCCGAGGCAGCAGGTGGGATGAGCCTTTGTCATCAGAGATTTGACTAGGCTATGAATAAGAAAATGTGTTTTTCTTTCTTTTTGCTTATTAATTCTGAACACTGGTTTTTAGAGAGTGTTTGTACCAAGTGAGAATCACAGAATTTTAGAGTCTAAAGAGACTGCAGAAGTTAAGCCATTTAACCCTGACTTTGCTACTGAAATATTTCTGCGTGCCCCCCCCACACAGTCCCCAGCCCTCCAGGGGTGCGGCGGGTACAAAGGCACACAGAGCTGCTGCAGAGTCCCAGCGAGAAGTCTCTTCACGTGGCCACACACGCCAGCACCCTTCTTAACTCCAGACTCTTCACAAGGTAAAAGGTTGCAGGTACTTTGCCACCATGGGACACCCCTCTGAACTCAGAGTCCCTGGAAACCAAGTGGTGAACAGAGTGAGCCCATCACTTCCCTCAGGAGGAGCTGGCCCTCAGACAGCACGCTCACTCTGACCTCCGGACAGTCATTGCAATCAGGCCGAGCCTGTCAGATGGTATCCCCAGGCCTCCATCAGCCCAGACTCACACATTTCTCCACTCTAAGTACCAAGAACATGGAAACCCCTTAAAACAGTCCCTTTGAAACTTTTAGAGGACATGAGGCCATGCCCCTACTAGCTAGAGAATGATAGAGGCCAGGTTCTCTGTGTGAGATACACAGGCAGGCAGGTCCCATCAGTGAGTGCAAACGGGCCTTGTGATTCTAAGTTTCTTCAATTCCACATCACACAGTTGGCAAACTGCCTGGCAGAATGCCAACACCTGTGCGCTGCCCTCTCTCAGATGCCACTTTTTTTTTTTGAGACAGAGTCTCACTATGTTGCCCTTGGTAGAGTGCCGCGGCGTCACAGCTCACAGCAACCTCAAACTCTTGGGCTTAAGTGATTCTCTTGCTACAGGCTCCCGTTACAACACCCGGCTATTTTTTTTATTGCCATTGTTATTGTTGTTTAGCAGTCCCAGTATGTCTGGCCCAAGTTCCTGACCCCCAGGATCTTGATAAATAATAAGATGGTACTGTTTGAGACCGCCATGAGCTGGGTTAATTGCCTAGTAACAGACACCAACCAGCGGTAAGTGGCAGACCCAGAAGCCCCAGGTTGCACTTGTCATGGATGCTAAGTGGCTCCTTGGTGAATAATTCCATCCACAGAACCGATTCTAAAATTTTAACATCTTTTATTTGTTTGCATAGTAAGAAATTTAAAGGCTTTGTGGCACCTCAAATTATTCTTCTTATCTTACTTGGAAATGGCAAACGTTGCTCTAATTGCTACCACTTGTTAATTTACTGACCCAGCACAGAGACTGTGATTTTAATGACCCACCACCAACATACCAGCATTCCAGGCAGGCATTTCTTGCTTTTTGCTCAAGGAACCTTTTCCACAGTGGCTCAAAGAGCAAGCAGAATTATCTTTTGGCCTCAATCTCTTTATTCGTCACGTACATTCTTTGCCTAAGTCCCAAGAGGTCATTGAAAGCCAAAAGCAATGTTAAGTGTACAAGCTTTAAATAACTTACAAAGTTAATGTAATGAATGTAAGTGCTATCTGAAATCCATCACTCAGTGCTGGCTGCAGCCCCAAGCTGTGATAAAACACCACTCATAAATTTATATTAAAACTCTGCTCGATAGCAATTATTTACCAACAAAGATTTATTGACTGCATTAGAGACTGTGGGTCTTAACCAGGCAAATCCGTCTTTGTTTTGTGTCTGAGGAGCCACATGGTGATGGGGCACGGGGACCATCACAACATGGAGGGAACATTTAATGGCTGAGCTCCTATGCCACACAGGGCAGCAGCCGCGACACAGGCTGTTCCCCGTAAAGACCAGGTTAGCAACAGGCACAGCTATAGTCCCGCTCTCTTCCCTGCGGGCAGCATTTCTCATCTGCTTTAACTGACTCTGGAGACTGGCAGGCCTCTGAGGGACAGCGAGGGACAGCACATATGACGCTCTGCAGCCAAACGCAAATGAATCATCCTGCACCCGAGGGGGTGCCTCGAGTTTCCTAATTACCAAGTTTAAAAAGCTCATAGCTTTTCCTGGCTTAAAAACATCCATACAGGTTCAGAAACGCTTAAAACAAGTGATGTTTGAGACTTCTGTGGCTCTACAATAAACACCTGTTACTAGTCCCCTTCCTGTTTTATTAATGTGATTCCTGTTACAGCAGCTAAAGGTTTATATAAACGTCTAAAATGTCTCCCAGAAAAGCCGGGACCCTTAACTGAGGATTCAAAGACCACCCATACTGCTCCCTCAATTTTCACAAGTGTGCTTAATATTTTTATGCTAATTAAGCATTTTCCTGTAACATCTAATAAATTGTGGCCGATTTATGCCAAATTGACTTAAAAACCCAGAAAAGTGCGTTGGGTGGGTGGTAGGTAGACAGACACTCACCACTGGAAACTGAAGCAGCAAAGGGTGACAGACTGGGAGTGGGACGTTGTTCTCCCACGACACGAGCTCCACGCAGAAATGCTCCCTCTGGGTGACGCTCCCCACCAAGTCTCTCCCGACAGCCCACCCTCCCAGGATGAAAGTTCACCCACCCATCCGGGATGCTCCTCCTGCTGAGATGCACCTTGCAGGTAGCACTTCACCAGGAATAGTCCTGGACCGCAAGGAGTGGAAATTCACGGCCCTGAGGTCTGTGTGAGGCAAAATGGGTTCACACTGAGGACTGGTGAGTAGCCGACATGTGCCTGTGCATCTTAACATAGACTGTCGGTGTTGGGGACCCTACAGGACTGAGGGCTGTGGGACCAAATCTCATCTCCTGCCTCTTTTTGTAAATAAAGTTTTCTCTTTTTGTAAATAAAGTTTTATCAGCACACAGCCAAGTTCATTCACTCGAATGGCTGCTTTTGGCCTGCCCAGAGGGAAGTAGTTCTGGAAAGAACATATGACCCAGGAAGCCTAAAACGTCTATTCCCTGGCCTCTTACTAAAAAAAAAAAGATGTTTGAGTCTCTACAGTACGTGAAACCACAAGGATCCACCAGTAGTCATCAACTTCTAATTTTAAATTGGTAAATTCTATTCTTTCTCCCTGAAATATCCTTCCTGCATCCTCACCCCTACCGCCAGCCATCCTGGTCAATACACCTTTAGCCTTTAATCTTTAACACTGAACTGCAGGGTCACGAGCTCTGGGCTTCCATGGCCTCTGCCAAAACAAGAACACCCGGTCCTTTGGATGATGGCTGGGCTGTGATGAACTAAACTGTGCCTGTCCCCAATTTCAGAGGTTGACGTCCTAATCTCAGAAGGTGATTGGATGTAGGGCCTTTACAGAGTTAATCACATAAAAATGAGGCTGTTAGTATGGGCCCTAATTCAGTATGATGACAGTACTGTAAGAGGAGACGGGAATACGAACAGTCACAAAGAAAGACCACACAGTGACACTGGGAGAAGAGAGCCACACGTAAGCCACAAAGGGAAGCCTCAGAAGACACCAGCTTGCCGACCCCTTGATCCGGGACTTCAGCCCCCCAAACTACTCAAGAACAAACCTTAGTTAGAGCTAGACACGCCATGCTAGTATGTCACAGCAGCCTAAGCTGCTGCTCCACGAGAGAAAAATGATGTCCCTGGCCAGCACGGCCACAGCACTTGGCCTGGCGGTGGCATGGGGCTGAACCTTGCCCATCTCAGCACACCTGCCCCGCAGGTCCCCGTCACACTAGGCTCTGGCTCTCTCTCCTCCCATCTCGACTGCCCTTCTCCATCAGGCCCCGCACATCCAGCACACTGCTGACAAGACACATGAACTGTCCTCCCATGGGCTGGAGATTCCATGGGGCTGGGACTGAGGCAGCACCGGCTCCCAGGTCCCCACGTCAACAACTAGCACATGGCTATCCTGAAATAATGGTCCTGCCAATTTACAGACATTGCAGTTCTCAAAAATTCAAACCAACTGTTGAAAACCTAAACCCAAAGATAACAAAGAGGGGAAGGAGGAACTCAGGGGCCTCCGACCTTTTTTCTGCTGCGCACTGGAGGAAGAGTTGTCCAGGCCGCACATAAACACGCAGAAACTGACGAAAGTGCTTTCCAACACCGCAGCAAGCCAAGGGAGTCCCCACAAAGTCAGTGCCTGGCCCACAGGCTGCACGTTGGACACCCCTGGAGTAATCAATCAAAATGGCGTCATGGAAATCTGGATGTGTGGCCCACTCCGCACTGGGTGTGGGGCTGAACAGGAAAACTCGAGTGTGACGAGAACGAGGAGCCCACAGACTTACGGCGGGTAGAGACGGCCTTCCCTCAAGGGGCAGCAATGCTCTTACGTGACAATGACTTGGTGACATAGAAATCATTCCCCTGTGCCAGAAAACCATCCCAGTTAACTGCCTTCCCCAGACTCACCTCAACCGGAAAACTTTTGGCAAATTCACACCGATGATGCTGGGATGTGGATTTTGGAAAAAGGAGATGGATCAGGATATGACTGGCAGATACAGGCCCTGCCCTGCTATATCCTCCCCACTTCCTGCCTAGTTTAACTGTTTCCATAGAAACAGCAGGAATCCCCCCTTAACCGAGCGCTTTAAAAATAGTAATATTTGCACCCTGCCCTCCTCCAGAGGACCTATTATTTTACTCACGGAGGCTTTTCTCCCGGCTTGCTCTGTACAGTGGAGGGAGTTGGGGGAGGGGTGAAGGGATGAGGAGAAGATTCTGGGTCTTTAACCAGCTCCCTGGTGACCCCTCCCCCTTTCTGGTTAGTAATATTTCTGTCATTCTGCCAGGTTGTAGGGTACAAAGGGTTACACTTTAATTGAGCTGTCAGCATCTCCAACAGTCCTGTAAAGCCCCGATTATGCACGGCGGGGTTAGTGACACACTTGTTATTGTGGATGCCCTATTTGCGGAACCTAAACCCGTGCCACACACAGGTCAGCTCACCCGCGCGACCTTCCTGTCATTAGCTGCGTCTATTCCTGCCTCACTGCTGAGGAAATCACACAGCACAGGCTTCAAAGCGCCGGCCGGGACTGGATTCGGCCAGGAGCTAATCACCCACAAATCCAGCTCAAATGGCAATAATTGGCTAAACTGTTCCCCTCTCCAGAGCTCAGCAGTAATTTGGGATAATAAAGAAAAGAATTATTCAGCTAACTGCCCCGAAATGTATGTTTTGTGACCGACACACTTCACATTTTAATAATGATGGACACAGAATCCAATTTAATACAGCATCAGTCGAGGAACAGGACCGAGAACAATGATGGGGAAGAAAAAAAAGTTTGTTGTGCTTTTTCCTTCCCTTTTTAAAAAGCATGTTGATTCTGAGTGACCGCAGAAGAGACTGAGCCTTCATGTGCAGTCTGGCTAGCATGATTATGTCCCAACCTGAACCCAATGCTAAATCAAAGGAATTTTAATATGACAGAAAAAAAACGAAACCCCTATAAATTGGGATACTAAGAAAAAAAAAATGAAAACATAACCTCCTCCATCCAAAGAAAAGGAAAGCAAGGCAAAGGACACCAAGAAAAACATTTTTTCTATAAGGAATGACAGATCCCTTCTTGATTTTTTTTAGTTAATCTCTCTCGATCGCCTCGTTTTTCTTTCCCTTCATTCTGCCTCTCCCTGTCACAAGGTTTTCAGGGATGACACCAGGGACAACAGTATCTGCACTTAATGGCTGCTGGTGACACCTCTGTGGCCGCCCCTCAATGCTGACCGGCATCTAGGGGGTTCGGGGGGCTGCGCAGCGGAGCAGAAACGCTCAATCACCGTCTGGCTGCCCACCCTCCCCTCCCACCCAGACCGCCCTGGAGGCAAAACCACAAACAAAACCAACGGGCACTCACCGTGGTCTGGAGATGGACTCCATTTCTCCTGCAGCTAAAGAAAATTAAACTGCATGCCACTGCCTGCCCAGGAAGCGTGTCCAGGCGTCCAGGCCAGCAGAGAGAGAGGCTGGGGACAGAGGGGCCAAACCCCTGCATGTGATGGTGCCCACTTCACATGGAATTCCTATAGAAGCAACATTCAAAACCTGCTGTTTTTTATTCTATCAGGTGACGCGGCCATCCTTGCGAGGTCTACTCAGGCTATAGGACTGCTCATTAACTCCCGTGTGAACGGCACGCCCGTGCACTCAAGCCAGGCCCAGGGGGAGCCGGGAGCCAAGATGCCAGGTAGGCGAAGAGGCAGATTTTGATATCGACATAAAACACCAAGAAGTCTTCTGCAAGGGAGATTTGTCCTTTCTTCCCAACACACACTGTTCAGTGAGCTCTTAGAAGGCATGCTGTTCTTCTTCTCTTGACTTTCTCTTCGTTTTGGTAATTTCTTATACCCTCGACTCTTCAATGCTTAGAGTCGGTTTCTTTTCAAGTTAACACTTCCTAAGATCTCGTCCCTGGCTGTAGAATCTCTACCGGGTGTTCCCTAAGTTGCTCATCCTCACCCTGTCTGCACTGAGACCCTCGTCCCACCCACATCCCAGCTTCCTCCTAAGGTGCCACCAGGAGTCCAAGAGCGAGCTCAGCTGGCCATGGTGCTGTCATCCCCAGGCCCAGGAGACCCACCTCACACTCCTTCCCACAGCTCCTCAGCTGGAAGCTCCGGTCAGCTTCAATATCCCTCAGTTAGAGAGGAGGCTGTCCCTGGACCTGTCCCTACCAACTGGACACCACAAGCCACAGGTGACTAAGGAGGATTTGACGTGTGGCCAGTCCTGAGACAGGCTGTACATATAAACTGACACACCAGATTTTGAAGGCTTGGTAGGACAGACACTAATTTCTCATTCTGATTACATGAGGAAATGACCAAATATTGGATATACCAGGTTAAATAACACACATTCTGTTTAAATGGACGTGACTTTGGTGGGCAGGGTGTTTCCAGTGCTGTCCAGTCTGCGTGGGTCTGCGACCGCCCAGCTCCTTACTTTCGGCATCACTAGCTCTAGGCAGGCGGGGTCACTGCCATCTCACCCACCTTTGTGTTCCATCATCCTCACACAACAAGTAATCAGAAAGTATCTGATGAAATGAATTACTAGATAATTATGAATGGTAAAGAGTTTTATGGTGGTTAAATAACTGTAGCAAGGAAAAATGGCCAGTGAGCAGTGAGAGCAGATTTGAGCCTGGGTGGTCCGTGGGCCCCAACCCCGTTATGGTAACTACGCACTTAATGCCTCGCACTACTCAGCAAAGTAGATGAGAAAGAGCACGCATACAGAGCTCACTGGAGGCCAAGAAGAGAAGGAACATGTATGTAAGTGTGCGCTACCTTGGTGTAGGAGGCACAGATGGGGCCTGCCCCTCGGGATTCTCCTATCTGTCATGGAAGTTAAGATGTGTACACAGGCAAATGAAAGCGATTCAAACATGGACGAGAGGTTATACCAGGGACATGAGAAGTGAGGCGATCACTCACTTTCCCTCTGGTTAAGAAAAGAAAAAGCACTGTGCACAATAGGTGAGGTCCCATCAAACACCCTCCTTTCATGCAATGGTACCCTACATATCTGCTGAGAATAGAGTATCAATGCCTGACCACAACAAATAATCAACACCTAAGTGAGGTGATAGTTATGTTAATCAGTTTGATGTAAGCATTACACATGTATATCAATCAGCACACTGTACCCCGTAAATGTACACAGTTATGATTTAATTAAAAAAAAAAAAAGGAGAAGAAAAGTGTTGTGCAGATAATCAGCCGAGTGTCAATTTTAGTAAAGACTCAGACGAGGACAGCGGAATGGCACCCAGCACACGTGAACGTGGGCTTCCACTGCTCTTCCCCACACGGTCAGCACACGCCACCTGCAGGAGCTGACCACTGGAAGCCCTCTGGACCCAGCACGCCGGGCGGCCTCCGCTGTGAAGTGCCACGGAGAGTGGAACCCGCGCCTGACAGTGGGAAGCCCCGATCTACAGAGTCCAACATTCCATCTGAGGAAATGCCCAGTTCTGAGAATCGTGATCTAACGATGTATGTGCTAATTGTGCTAATAAAAACAGGTATGTTTAAAGGAGGTGAAGGGTCACACTTAGAATCACTCCTTTGAGGAGAGGGAACCAGATCACCAGCCACCTACCTGCCAGGGACACGGACAAAACTTACTCAGCACCAGTCCACAAATGCACATTCGGAAATGACCACATAAAACAGACCACACTGTATTTCACCCCAAAGTCCTCGAATGCCAATAACCATTCATAAAAAAGGATGAAGTCTTTAACAAATCCTCGGATTCATCACATTTTTTTTTTGATTCATCACATTTTAAAAAAACCTACTTGAATGTAGAAGCTGATTGTCAATCAGGACAATTTAATGATGAAACACTGCAAATATTGTGTCAGCAAGTTAAAAATGGCCTTGTTGTTTCAATATAAGAATCACTTAGTGTATACTATATACAAAGTATTGTATTTCATGCCCCATTTACTGTAACATATTAGTGGGTTCAGTCATCAAGTAACAATTGTCTCCTGGTCTGGCTCTGAAATTACAGGGGGTGGGATGCCGACGGGGGGGGGGGGGCCCTGAAGGTTGACCGCCATACGCTTGGAGACGTGGTGCTGTTCGTTTTATGGGCCCATCAACAATATTAAATAATCACACATCTCCATGTCAGCAAATAACGTGGCCTTCGTATATATAATTTTTTATACACAACTAATTGAGCCATCACTTGATATGCTGTTCTTCATTTAATTATTTAAGATTATTCAAAAGGATGAGTAGGTAGCAGGGCCTTCCTGCAATGATTTGATGGATTCCTATCACCATCCAAAGTCAGAAACAAGTATTAGAAAAAGCAGAATCTGTGCTGCAAAAAACTGTATGGTCTTTATAACTTTTGGAATCTCAGTCAGTTGTTAAAATATATATAAAAAAAAAAAAAATCCCAAAACTGAGAATAAGATGGATATTTCACTTGTTAGATTCCCTTTTATTCAATCCCATTCTACACACTATTAATAAAATGCTTCTTTGTGGTGTGAGACCAGAAAGTACCGGGAGATGGTGTGACTGGAAACCTGTGCAGTCAGAAGGGAACCCTCAGACACTGAACCCACAAACCATCTCCTCGAGGCAAAAAGAGAAAAAGAAGGTAACTGCGATTCATGGTTTCAAGTCAGTTAAAGAAAATACAGAAAGCACTTCCACAGGGACTCCCAGCAGACCCACTACTGTGTTATTCTCTCCTTTCTGCCTTGAGTGCCAGGATCCTCAGAGAGGAGCTGTATCTTTAATTCCCAGTGTATGTTTTAATGCCCTTCCTTTCGTTGCTTGGCAATTTTTTATCGTTTCAATGAGTATCAGGATTACTTTCAGTGTAAGATGCTGATTGGGAGGAGGAGGAAAAACCCAAGATGAAGGGTTAGCCCCAAAACTTAGCCTTACTGAGAATAGCGATTATGGGGCTGGGCAGGGAAGGCCGCCCCTGGCGATGGGGACCCCAGCCCAGTCCCTTTTCAAGAGACATCGGCACAGCCCAGCAACCTCTGCTCGCCGGTGGACGTGCTCAGGGTTGAGTTGTCCTAGAATCTGGGCTGTTTGTTACCTCTTGCTTCCCAAAGAGGAGCCACCCCAGGGCCGAGGCATTTCAGAGTCTTTTGAAGGCTCACAGTGCTGGGAAGGCCAGGCAACAGCCTTTCAGACAATAGTTCAGAACTTATTCAGCAAAGCTCGATTTTTTTCCTTCAAAGGTTGAAATTTGTTCTACAGATAAAAGTAATGCCTTTGGGAAAATAACTCTAAGGTTTTCCTGACAAATGCGAGTGTCTCTGAGCACCAAGTTACTATTGTGCCAGGTACAGCCGGCTATGGAGATAGAGTCAGAAATGGGAGCCAAAACTTTTTTTTAAAAAACTGCTCAGAAAAAAAATAGCAAACTAGAAGACCTGATACCAATTAGTTGCTCCTATCTGAAAGCTGGCAGACCCGAAATAACCTATCGTTTTCAGAGGTAGTATACGCTCATTTTGAAAGGGGAGGGAACGGATTTCGGGACACCAGCGCCAGGGATGGCCACCTTCCCCCAACAACAGAGAAGTGCTTTGGCCTTAGCAAATAATTCCTCCTGTTCAACTTCTTTTAAAACTTCTCATAGGTGGAGAGGGAGTTAATAAAAGAAATAATATGTATAAAAAAATGCAAGGTGCCCAGAGTACGGCTAATGGAATTTGATGCTGGCTTTAATTTTAATGAAGAAAGTTGCCAGTAGCAACAAAACTGTCAGCAGCCGCCGAGCACCATTAATAAAGATGGAGACAACATTAGTGCCCGGCACCAGTACAAAAGGTTTCCCTCGCTTCATGCTGTGCTAAATTGGCTGCCCAATTTTTCTTAAGTGTCCATTCTATTTAGAAGACAATTTATTAATTTTTGCCATTCATTGTCAGTTGACAGGCCATCATTTTGTAGCCTGAATTTTAGATGAAAACTAATTGAAAAGACTGGCAGTATTTATGAGGGGTATTATTTGTCAATTACAGTGCCAAATACTCCTTCCTACCACAAACTTTGATGCTCCTGTTCTCTGGGTGTGAGCACTGTTACTGACAGTATTAAAATATGAGCAAGTCTCCCCCAGCTCATCAACGTGACAGGCATGTAGGGAAACCACCTTTCATGTTCCAGGGCCCTCTCTCTCCGCAGACGGATACATTACAACTTCTGACAAAGGGGAAGTACACATCCAGTGATTGTTACAATCACGCACACACAATGTAATGCGCGGTGAACTAATTCATGTTCACTGCTTTATCATCTTTGGAGAACAGTCATAATTACTTAGAAGGCCCATTTCCTAAATTTTACAAGGTTAAAAATAATTTCCCTGAAACTACTGTATCTTAAAACAAATTCAAGCAGGTATTTATAAGATATATATATATTCTGCCCATCAATTTGCCCATTTTAAAGCTCAATGTCTTATTTTTAAAATAAGCCTTTATTTTTTTCTAAGAAAAAAAATGCTTTTAATCAGTTAAAAGCCCTCCTGAACTTATCAACTAAAAAGTCTGACCAGGGCAGCGCCTGTGGCTCAAAGGAGTAGGGCGCTGGCCCCATATGCTGGAGGTGGTGTGTTCAAACCCAGCCCCGGCCAAAAACTGCAAAAAAAAAGTCTGACCAAGGAGTTCTCTAGGAATGTTATGTTCATGCTCTATAGCAGCGGTTTTCAACCTGTGGGTTGCACCCCACAGGAACTGTATTAAAGGGCCACGGCGTTAGGAAGGTTGAGAACCGCTGCTCTAGAGACTTATCATCTTTACATGTTTTAACCAACGCTACAAAAACCCCAGATAAAATGCATCTTAGCAATGAACAGTCATTTGCTTACCAACTAAGAAAAAGTTTAAGGAATTACAATTTTATATGCCCAACTTAGCTTCCCTTCCTGTAGTAATGTTGATGACGTTGTAATTTGTTAAAGACGGCTATATAGCCTAGATTATGTTCAACTTGAATTTATACAAAGTTAAGGTTTTAGCGATTAAGATACAACGCTTTCCCTAAGTGGCCATTCTAGATCGAGTGCTATATAGCCAAGGTGTCTTGTAAACACTTCAGTCCTGTGCCAGAACTGTGAAAATTCTCTGAGATCACCCAGGCAGCAGGGCTGAAGGTAGCTCACACCCGCAGCATGTTAAAAACGTCAGGCAAAAAACATAGCACAGAGGGAGGGTATATTTTGGCATACTCTGGGTTCTCCAAGTGCTTTTAACCAAAAAACCTTCCTTTATTCCCAATTCCCAAATGACAACTGTGCTACATTCTTTGAAACACATGGAAACAGCTTCCAGTCCTTCCTTCTCACTAACCAACCCTGAATTTGCTACCACCCAAAGATGAAGCTGGGAGCCTGGCAGGTGCTCTTCTGTGCCATCTCTGCGCAGGGTACGCGAGGGTGAACAATGTACGTGTGGCCTGCAACGCATCCACACTTCTGGGCGTATCAACTTCTGCAGCTTCGGTCTTGGAAGTCGCAGCTGCACTGAGGGTGGAACGCAACCTGGCAGACAGGGTTTGATACCCTGGGGAAGGGGAAGGGGCTCATGTCTGAGGTCCCCTTGGAGATGCTCACGTCAAGCTCCATAGTGCAGTACCTCAGGGTCATGCCACCTTTAGGTATGTCTGGGAGATCCTCTGCCGAACCACCATCTGGGTGGGCTCCAGCGAGGATGCATTGCGTGGAACGTTTGGCTCCCGCATACACAAATCCAGGCCCATTGAACACACTGTCAGAGGCGGCCTGTGCCTCTGGCTCTCTGCCAGAGTGTCCTCTGGGGCACTTGAGGGGTCTTCGGGGCTCCATGTCCAGCAGGCAGCACCACCCACAGTGTTAAAATTTAACGGTAACTGGACAAGGGATGTTTACTGGTGACTACCCTGCATCCAGTTGTCACAGGTGTCTGATTTCGCATGGGAAGCTGGCTTCCCACCTTGGCCTACGTACTCATGTGGCTGACATAACAAGTCCATTTTGCCTCGTGGACTGGGTCAGTACTGGACAGCCTGGTGGTCCACCTGGGGCTGCTCTCAACCAACAAGAGCCACTTCCAGGACTTTGGTTTGAGTTTATCGCTTAGCTGTAGAAGTGCCTTAGTTCAGGCACACAGATTGTATGAATGTGCAGATCCTGACGGTGGCCCTGACCCAAGATGCCTCCTGATGCCACTGTCCTTACTGACCCCAGGCATGTTTTCTCATAAGAAAAAAATCCCAATTCTGGGCGAGTCCAAGGTTCACCCAAAAGAAGGAGTGAAAGCCTCGGTAATGGGAAACCAAAATGAAAATATTCTGGGTACTTCTGAGACAAGGCTCCCTGGGGATGGGGCACCTCTGTGTGTCTGCAGACCCCCAAAGGGGACACAAGACGTTTCCTCTAAGGTGCGAGGATGGAGGATGTGTCCTCCCCTCTTCAGCTGTCATCATCACTCCTTTGTCACATAGGCTTTGGGTTCAGACACAGCCCCGTGGCCATAGGTTAGCCCCCGAGGTGAGGAAATGAGACAGGAGCAGATGTGCACTTACAGTATGAGAATGGAAGCTCAGGGCAGGGAATTTAGAGAAGGAATAACTCTATCTTTAATATGTGGTAGTATAACTCTTTGACGACTTCAAAAATAGGCCCAAAGTAACGTAAATTTAGAACTCAGTTTGAAAAATAAGTCTGTAACTGATTTAATAATATATCTAAAAAGTTACCGGAATGTATTTAAATAAAGTATAGCAAAATAACTTAAAATTTTAGTTGACATTCAATTTGGGATAAATCTACTAATGACTGACTATGAAATGCTTGGCACACACTAACTTCTGGAAAAATCAAAGTAACCATTTCCTGGCATCGATTACGTCATTTTCCCATTTCCACGTGGCCCCAAGGGACAGCGACACATGTGTCAGCCACATTAAAGTGTCTACCTGCGGCCTGAAAAGGCTGGTTTGTTAAAAACACCACACACAGAACCTTTGTCTCTTCTCCTTTTAAGCCTTCTTTACTTTTCTTTCATAAATTGGGGTCCATTGGTCATCCTAGTTCAAAATAACTGATGTTCAGATTTGGAAGTAACAAATATAGCTTAGGACAGGATGGCCTCTGATGCATCCTATCACATCATCAGCTGAGCGGCACCACTTGGAGACGAGCCTTGGGTATCCCACCCACGGGGAGTGAGAACAAGGCGTGTGGGCAGCCGGGGGACTGCTGGGGAGAGGAAGGGTCTCCCTGGCCCAGTGTTCTTCACCTGTGTGACGCTGAACAGCAAACTAGCCCTAAATTTTCCCAGCTGTGACGGGAGTTGACAAGGTTTGATTGCTGGTTTTCAAATTGGGTTTGCTGGAGGTGACCCCACAAGCCCTGTAAGGAAGGGGAGGCCGAGTGTGCAGAGAACATGCCTCAACGCCAAAATGCCCCTTGCTCCAGCTGAACCATCTGGATTCACGTCTAAGGTTCAGGCATTCTGTGGGTCTGCACATCTACACTCAGAAAAAACCTGCGACCAGCAAATTTACTGTATTTGCTTCATTAAAAACTCAGAGTCATTAGGTCTAGCTCAATTACAGCATTTCGTATTTCCATGCTAGACGCTGCCATCACTTTGCTAATAACTATACTCCCAAAATTAACTCTGAGCATGGTCTACCCTTAACTCCTAACCCAAAGCAAAACAAACCAACAGCCGTCCTTCCAACATCACAACTCATCCCCTGTTGGTTTCTCATCCTATGCCCCACAAAACTGAACTAGTTTGTTCTGCAAATTTCAGCACTTGTAAATGCACTTATCATACTCTGTTCCCTAAATGAGGCTGAATAATATATTCATCTGATTAAATTTTCATTAACATTCAAAATCGTTACTCAGTCATACAGACTGATAAAACATTCTGGCTTTGAGTCCTTCCAAAATTACCACAGGGTCTCGAAAAGCGTTATCTGGACTTGCTGACAAAGAAGACACAAAACTGCTATTTGATTTATCTAAAGTACTAATTGTAGAAGAGAAAAAGACCGATTCACAGGCTCTCATTCATTCACCACATTCCTAGGTTACTGAAACATTTATCAGTACCTGACTAGGGATCAATTAGAAAGAAACAACCAAAATCACAAGGAAGTTGACATTATATAAGTCCAGATTTTGTCCAATTTAGTATCCTAAGTCACAAGTAATAAAGTCACAACCTTGTCCCTAAAATTCCTCACTTAACCTACCTGAACCAGTATTCAAATCTTTAAACAGCGCAAGGGGGAAGCCTCATTTGACCTGTAAAACACAGGAGAACCATCTCCTGAAGCAATCTTTGATTTTAATGCCTTACTGGTTACCACTGCTTATACCCCAAACATGCAAAGCTCCAATAAATGGTTTTTTTTTTTTTTCCCCTTTAAGAAAGGTTCCTTAAAGAAAGAGCACAAACTCTCATTGATTTCAGCCCTTTGTTGAGTGAATTGCCTGCTATAGAAATTAAGGGGTCTTTTGTAAGTCGCCCAACTTTCCAGAGAAGCCTCCATCTCCCCATCTCTACCTCCCTTAACCTCTTTGTTGGGAGGTGTCAAAGGTCTGTCTGCGATGCGCTGAAGTCAGGACAAACAGCAGCGGCCTGCAAGCTATCGGCAGATCTGCGGTTCACCTCTGTGTTAACTCCCACCGATAATTCATCATGGCCCGGACAGCTGGGCTGATTGTGGGCGCTCCTGCACAATGCAGGCTTGGTGACCACCCCTCGGCCCTGGCCAGGGGGAGGGCTCACGGGCACAGGCTCCAGCCAGCCTGAGATAAGTGCCGGCTGTCAGTGCAAGGACAAAGAAGGGCAGGCCCTGGGGAGAGAAAGGAGATAAAAAAAATTCTTCACAACTGCTTTATCTGATGAGGGTTATGGCTAATTAATTATAAACTCAATTACCTAACCCTTACTTCAGCAGTCTCTATTCATTAAGAGATAAAACTTGACTGACGGCTAACTTTCTCTCCCACACAGACACACTCAGCACGCTCCCTTCAATTCACACTCGCCAGCACCCAGTTCCTAAATGATCTCCAAAGGCACCCATACCTGTGGGGTGCCTGTCAGAAGACGGCCTGTTTCCAGGTTCCTGCTCCCCCACCCAGCCCCCTCTGCACGCCGGGGGGCCCCGCTCCCACGCTGGGCCTGGCACGGAAAAGCAGATGCAGACAATAGACATTACGCATGCTCGCGCCCCTTTCTGCTGCTTCCCTTGGAACTGCTGCATTTTAAGTGAATCTTTTAATTTGGGTGCTCAAATTGGGTGATCGGCTGCAGAACTGGGACTGCCTCTCCCTAGGTAAATTTTCCCAATCAGAAAAAGGGAAGAAGTGAGCACGGTGGCATGTGTTATTTTTCAGAATACATTTCGGTTTTCCCCCCTAAATTCCGGCCAGGCCTGACCTTCCTTCTCAGCCCCCAGCACCTTGTTCCAGAGTCGGCAGCAGCTCACAGGCCCGTTTCATCAATAGGGTCTATTCAGTGAGGGCTGTTAATCTCTTTCACCCTCTCTCCGCTTTGCCCACTTTAATGTATTTTCATGTCTATAAGTTCTTTTAATAAGCTGGGAGGGTCTGGGAGAGAAATACTTCAGGTTTCCTTACTGCTTGTCGCCAAAATTACCTCCGGCGTACTGCAGATGAGACGTGCGAGCTGTGCACCCAAACACTCAGGTTTATTTCTCCCTATCAGGAGGCTGCCCAAGCCCCCAGATTTAACATCAGTAGGATTGTTTTTATGGCAAACACTCGGGACGTGCTTCCCCATTCCCTTCTCCTGTTGCAGGCTCCCTGAGGTATGTTTCCAGGGAGCCACTGGGCACCGGGGCTGACATTCTGGATCCAGAGCCACACAAAGCACAGCCCGGCTCAGCTGCAAATGCTCCAAGGTGAGGGAGACTGAGCGGTGGTGGTAGCAAGGTCACTGCAAGGACATACAGCACACCTTGTCTCCACAACAAAAATCCATGAAGCCAACACCGTGCCCCCCTAGGACCTGCGTCCGTGGTGCGCTGGTGGAGTGGCAAAGTTCAAGGGAAAGCAGGTCATGGCAGCAACACCTGGGGTATGGAAGCTGAGGTCAACCTGCTTCTGCCACTCCCAAGAGCTGGTGCTCCCTGGTGCGCCCAGGCCACACGGTACCCCAGCCCAAGCCCTACAGCTGAGGTGGACCCCTCTTCCTCCTGGCTTGGCCGAGTGGAGGGAGCCCGGGGTGAATGTCTGGTACGCCGTCAGCACTGACAGCTGACACAGGTCTGTCTCAGGACCACTGGCTCCTTGCAGTGGAGGCCAGCCTGTGAGCTCAGAGGTCTAGAACACTGGGCTATGGCTGGAAACCAGGTCTCCTGGCTCTTTCTGACAGGAGACTCCTGTGAATGACAGCCTGGGAGCAGCAGCCTGGAGCCCCCTGCACCGGGTCCTGGTGTTTCTGTCACCTTGCAGAATCAGCTCCCACCCACAGTGGCCATGGTCCCCCAAATGGAATCCACTGATCCCTGGAATAGACTTCCACGAGTGGGCTGGGGGTGGGCCATGAAACACCCCACCTTCTAAGTACAATCATCATTCTTTCAAATCTAAAATGTCTGCGATGTCATCACCCACACGGTGTAGAACAGCGAGAAGATGAAGGTGACCAGGAACAGAAGATTCTGTGCACAGCAGCCGTTTTTGTAAGGATGCACAGCAGCTAATCCAAATTGCTCCAGGGAGTTTCTTTACAAAGCCCACTGGTCAGCAGCCTCCGCAGAGGAAACACACGCCATCATTTTCCAAACCGGGCCTCCAAAATCAAGAGCTCAGATCGACTTCCTGGCCACTGTATGCAGATGCCAAAGGATGCACGTGGCAGAGCCTGTCAGCTGTTCCGCAGGGCCGTGATGCAGAGGTGGTGGGGCCAAGGAAACCAGGTCAGGCGCTGTCCCTGGGGAAGTGACTATTTTTAGAATTCAGGAAAGGCCACTCATTAGCAAAGGGAGATTTGGAAGAGAGAGAGCACTTTGTCACTTGTGGTGACTGAGATTGTTCTGTACTTAAATAACACAGTGACAATTTCCCACCGACAGAGTTCAGCTGAAACTGATGATGAGTCTCCCCTTTCCCAAGTCTCCATCCCTTTGGCTACTGCAGCAGCCCATGTTTTCTTACCGTGGACCGTTACTAACCCACAGTTAATAACAGTACCGCCCTGGGAGAGGTGCTGTGGACGGCAAGGCTGGGTCTTCTTGGGGGTGTCACAGCTCCCCACAGTAGAGGCAGGGAGGAGATGAAGGAGGGAAAGATGGTTTGTCCTAGAGGAGGGTGGGCTCGGCCCAGTGGCCCTGGGTGACTGACCAGGGCCAGGCAAGGGTTCAGCAAAGGCACCGGCCCCCACCAGGGTTGGTGTTCCCATAGCAGGGAGAGTCATGGCTGCAAAAGCTGAGCTGAGAGTAAGTGGCAGAAAGACGGCAGTGGGTCCACGTACGGGGAGCCCACGTGATGTCACACAGGTGGCTTGTGCCACAGGCCACTGCAGGAGGAAGACCACGGTCTGAAAACATTTGTTTCTGTCGTCTGCACCACTGTAGTAGAGGAATCGTCTTTAAATTTGACTGGAAACAATGAATACTTGGAGAGATATTCAGGAGAAAACCAGTTAATTATAGTCATATGTGTACTCATAATTGGCCCTTGTTGGCCAATAGAAGGAAGACATTTGCAACTTTTCCCAGGAAATTATATTCTAAATCCTTCACGAGGTGGATCTCGTCCTTTTCTGAGAAAACTTGATGGCGGTCTTTAGTATTCACTGGCATAATTAGGACTGCAGTTAATTTCATTAAATTCTCTTGCTGCTAAATGAAGCAGATTATGAGACATCTTTTATTGCAAGGCGTGAAATTACAGCCTGTCAGCTGCCAATGGTGGGGTGAAACTAATGAATTACAGGGTAAATAACACCAGAATTAACCAGCCAATTTAACATAGCGCCATGGAACAAAGTCATTTTTACTTGAGCTTCGAGGAACAACATGGCCAGGACACCTCCAACACACTGGGACGAGCAGAGAATCGGTCCAAGCATCCCGGAGACCCCACACAGTGAGAGGGAGGAAAGGTGGAGGGTCCTACCACCTTCCCCAGTGCAGAAAAAGCACTGAGAGCTCAAACGAGAGAAACTCCTCCATGCTCACAGGCCAGAGGAAAAAGTTAAAGAAACAAATCACCACAGCCCGACTGTATCTTCCTACTCGCTCTCTTTTGTTAAGAAGATGGGGAAAACCCTCTGGTTATCTGGGTGCTGTGTGTGATTTTACATTTCGACACAGCAAGATATTTGGAAAACACAAAAGCAGTTTGAAAATAGCACGTGCCGAGTGAACTAAATGACCAGTATCATTCTCAAGAGTAATAGCGTCATCACGGACTTCACGATCAATAAATTAGTTTGACTGTGAATTATTTCCACTTTTTGCTAAATCCAAATCTTTACCAGACAGTAATCATTTCCCTCTTTCTTAACCACGTTCTGACCTTGCATGGGCAGTTCGACAGCTCCCAGTGTGAGAGAAGAGCAATTTGCCTCGGAGGATGAGGTCATTAATGATGCACTGACACGCGTGGCCTCTGCCCAGGTGCTGTATAGGTGGGACATGAGTCATCCCCTAAAGAGGCTTGACACTGGGTTAAGGACTCTACAGTGTGCTGAGAGCAAACCCAAGACAGAGTCATGACTAGAGCACTGGAAGGGTGCGGGCAGGTGCCCACAACACACCTTGGGGGTGGCTGTGTGAGCTGCGGTTGGTCAAAACTGATGCCCCAGGATGGGGACAGTGACCAACCATGTGAGCAACACGTGCACCTGTCCAGGATGTCCAGAAACTAAGGGTTGCCTAGCAACCACTGCCACTCAGGACGCTGCATGCAGAGTTTGCTTACAGGACTGACCAAAAGTTGCTTTCTGCCAAAGGTTTTAATTTTCCCACATTGTACTGACCAGGCTGAAAACAGAGGCCTGAATAATCCCAGAGTGGGAGGTGACTTAAAAGGTCACATAAAACCCATCATGGAAAACACAAGCTAAGAACGAGATGGGGATTCTGCCACCCACCAGGGAGAGACAGAAGGCAGAGCCCTGGTGAAGCTCAGCTCCAGCCACACCTTGTACGTAACAGGTCAGGCGTAGTGTACGAGGATCACAGTCGTGGTAAACACATGTTTCAGGATCTACGAACGGAACTGAAATGGAAGAAATGTTCTCTTCAGTAACACCAGCTGTACTGTGTGAGTGATGAGCATTCAAAACACTGAAATTTTTCCTTGTTTGATAAAATGACACAGATTAAATTACTATGGTGAGAACAGTTTGACGGTAAACTTGATTCATTTTAACCCTGTCATATCTTTTCAAAGATGTAATTTTCTATACAAAATGAAGTTCAAGCTGAATAATTTACAGAGTGGTTCCCATTGCTTATGAATTTAACACAGATTACGTACAATACTGTGCAACAGCATCGCTTTCGCTGGGAATCATTTTTCTTTTGGACAAAATCGAAAGCAAGAGTCAAGTGAACAGAAATAGCGTTCTGTATTTTGGGATATTGTCGTAAGCCAGAATGGTCACACTCTAGGGGAAAAAAAGATGATCATTTATTTCCAATTCTGTTTCCTTTCCAAAGCAATGTTTCTTCTGAACCAAACCATCTTGTCTTCTCAGTTTCCTGTTCTGTTAATGAAACCACCATTTTACAGACACCCATTCTCAAAACCTAAAGACTCATCAGATGCTCCACCTTTAAACCCCTACATTCAAGTATTCGCTGGACCTTGGAAGGCAGATCTACCCACCCTGCCTCTGCAAGGGCTTCCTACCACTGTGCTGGGAACCAGAGCAATCCCGGGCCTCTGGGGGTGGGGGGCAGCCACAAGCCCTTCTCAGAACCATGGAGCCTCTTCTAAGAAGGTGTACCTACATTTACATTCTTCTTCAGGTTTCAAGGGCAACTATAAACTTCAGGGTAAGAACTTAGAACAGCTTTCTTCAAAATGTTCTGTAACTGCTGAGTCCTAGATCCAAATTTCCAACTATTCTATCAACTATTTGAAAGGATGCCTTTTTCAAATCCACCAGCTTACAGAAGGAAAGATGCTCATGTAATCTCAATAAAACACAGTAAGTACAATGGTGAGAAGTTTGAGAATATAGTGAAACTAAGGAAAAACCGCTAGAAAGAAGAAAGCTGATTTTAGTTTTCAGAGAGTGAATTATGCTGGGGGGGAGGGGTCTCCCAAACCACCTCCAGTCCATAATGTGCTAGGAGGACGCTGAGGTTTCAGCACACAGCTGTGCTCACTGGATTAAGCAAGAGGATGCAAAGTGCGACCAGCAGAGGGAGGAGGCACCTGGGGGCGGAACCGGGAGGAAGCCAGGTCCCGGCTCCCAGGCATCCTCTCCCAGCAGACTAACCACACAGCATGTGCTTCATTTCCAGAGTTGTGACAGCACATGTCCCATGTGGTCTACCAGGGTCACAGAGGCATCCTTTGCCAGGCACATACCAAGTTTCCAGACTCTATGTGGAAATCAGGTATTCAGCCCAAACTATACCATTTACACAAAGAATTCAGGCACAGCAAAACACTTCTGTCAGTCCAGAGAATGATGGGAAACCCTCCTCACAATCCATGTTCCCAGATGCCAACCCAGAGCCACTCTACTAGCAGGCTCTTCCAAGGACAGCAGCCTCAGGCCTGCAGTGTTCCTTCCTCCTGAGCGAGCCAGCCAGGAGAAGGGCAGGTGGGCAGGCGGGCAGGGCCTTGGTGGGGCACAGGGTGAATGCTGCACTTCAGGCTTGCCCAGGAGCTCCAGGGCCCCAGGGCACGGGTGGAGGAGCAGCAGGGGCCAGGGCTCAGTGTGCAGCTTGAGCTTCATCCTGGAGGTCTGGAGAGCGGTGGACAAGGATAATATAAAAGGCCAGGGGACTCCCGGGCCCGTGACGCAGTGACATCATTGAGATGCAAGGACAAGCAGGTTTGGGAGGTCAGGAAGGAGAAAAGGTCCACTGCACATCGGCAGGGCTGGAGGTGGCTGGTGGGGACCGCACAACGAAGCGCGGGGGTTCCTTAGGAAGCCCAAGCCCAGGGCCTGCCTGCTGGCCAAGCTGCCCCACTCCACTTTTCTCTCTAAAGAGCATCAGGGTATCATGTGATTTGCTGCTCACACGTCTGCAAACATCTGGGCATGGTGTGACTTGCCCCTGAACACCTCATGAAGGTGGTCTGAGGTAGAATAATTATAGAATTAGCCTTCTGACTCCTAAGCCTGGTGTCTCCCCAGTGCTCACGCCTGGGCCCCCTTCCGAGATCCTGGCCTTGCTGGGCTGCCGCTCCCAGGTCTCCCTGACATGTATGACCCGTGGGACTAAGCTTCAGCCCAGGCCATGTTTCTCGGCCCCTGCTTTGGGTGTCTTGGAAGGACTCATGATGGGGTTATTTACCCTGTAATTCATTAGTTGACAGCGCCACTCAGGCACGAGACGCATGCTAAGTCCCACTGCCAGGCTGGGACCCTGCTAGGGTTCCTGGGACGTGTCAAATGGTCAGCTGTAATTGCTATTTGTACAGAAGTCACAATCTAGAAAGCAGCAGTTCTCGACCTACGGGTGACGACCCACAGGAACTGTATTAAAGGGCCAGGGCATTAGGAAGGTGGAGAACCCCTGGTCTAGAGTCTAGGAGGAGGCGGAAAGGTACAAAGTTTCCATTGCACAGTGTAATAAGTATGGATCTTAGTCTGCAAAAGCTCATTTTGGACTGAGGAACAGGGCCCAGAAAAGAGGCACTCTGGGGTCATGGAGAGGAAAGCCAGGAAGGCTTTAGGGGGAGGCAGGGCCACGTCGTGTCTTGGGCCAGGTGGGAGAATGAGGGGGAGGAACATTGTGCAAAGGCCCAGAGGTGGGGCCATGCAGGTGTCTGGGGACATGTGTTAGGCACAGATGAGGCGGAAAGGCTGGGAGAGATGCTGGAATGGGGAAGACAGGAACAGGTCGAGCCAAACCTTAAATGTTGTGCCAAGCTGGGGGAGGCTTGGGGTGGGCTTGGTGCGTGGATTCCACCCTGCTGACTTGGAGGCATCGCTACTCTGCAGAAGCATTTTCATTAGCCGCCATAAGTGCTTAACAATTTTTGGAACAGTTGCCAATATTTAAAAATTGATCATATTTATTTTTATTTTTATTTTTTTAAGATAGAGTTTCACTTTATGGCCCTTGGTAGAGTGCCATGGCGTTACAGCTCACAGCAATCTCTAACTCTTGGGCTTAAGCAATTCTCTTGCCTCGGCCTCCCGAGTAGCTGGGACTACAGGTGCCCGTCACAACGCCTGGCTATATGTTTGTTGCAGTTTGGCCAGAGCTGGGTTCGAACCCGCCACCCTCAGCGTATGGGGCCAGCGCCCTACTCAGGTGCTGAGCACAGGCGCTGTCCAAAAGTGATCAGATCTTACACCCAATTCCAGATCCTGGCTTTCTTCAAACACTAGGACCGCCTGGGAACACAGAAGCCACTGAGTGGGAGGAGTGTGGAGGTCATGGTGGCGGCCCCCATGGGTGGGAACTGTCCTCCCTGCTAACCAAAGTCCTCCGTGTTACAGGTGCCAGTGTGGCCCCTGTAAAGCATGTGTCTACAACTCCTGCATACAAATCACACATTTTAGTTTGTTCTTTAGGAACATTCAAGATGGCCTGTGGGAAGGGGAGCCCAGCACAGTTGAAGGCAGTAGCGGGGAACAGTCTGCAGTGGTGCACTGCCAGTTGGGAGTGCCAGACCAGCAGGGCGGCCTCTGAGCGCAGGCAGCATGTGGCCTCAGGAGGAGTTTTGGCAGGAAAGAGACCCCTTTGTGGTGTGGAGAGGGGCCTGCACCTGAGGCTATGTGGTTATATGGGGGAGACTGAAGCTCTGAGGCAGGGCAGTGGGCAAGGGGGAGATGGCAGAGGAAGGCCACTAGGAGGGTAAGGCCCCGAGTAACAGCAAGGACAAGCACCACGCAAGCCTGCGCGGGAAGGGGGTTCCACTCCCGGCCTACTCTGCAGCAGTGGAACAGTGGCCCAGCAGGCTTCCAGAAGAGGATTCTGGGCCAAGTGTGGACTACGCTCGATGGCGGTGCCAGCCACAGGCAGCCAAGTCCAAGTCTATGCTGTCTACTGATATCCTGGAGAGTCGGGTGGAAGGCACTACAGGAAGTCGTACTCATGAGATAAAAAGCATCCCTAATGGGTACAGATCTAGACAGAACGAGAAGGCCTAGGGACCAGGATCTCAGACTCAGGGCTAAGAGAAGCCCACACACAGACAATGTTTACAGGGCGGGGCGGCAAGAGAAGATGAGGCTGTAGAGATGAGGTACCGAAGGTTCTGGGTAGAAAATGGATAAATCCACAGTCTCGTGGGAGGAGCTGCCACGGCACCACATCCAGAGACGTCCAGGAGCTCTGCTGTTTTGGAAATGGGAATGTCACTCGCTGGCCCCAGAAAGCATGGTTCCATTAAGGCAGTGGGACCAATGTGATGGCTCTGTGCTGGTAAGCAGAGGGAGTGGAAGTGGTGGAGGGCAGGAGGAATTCTAAAATGCACACTGAGAGAAGACGGGAGAGGATGGGGGGGGTGGCGTGGACAGAGGGAGGAGACGGACAGAAGTCGGGGGGGGTGGGCAGTGGGACCTGGGCTGGCAGGCCCTGGCCCAGAGCTGCGGTCTTCCCTAACTGCTCTCAAAGACAAGGTGGCTGGTGGTTGGTTCTGGGAGCCAAGGGGTGCAGGGGACCTGGGGATCAACGGTCACTTGACGGGCGCAGATGGCCTTAAAAGGCTCTGTGGTGAAAACCTGAGAAGCTGGCAACACGGCAGTGCACAATTCAGTCCTGAAGGCCCCTGCCCTCAATTTTATCTAAAATCTTGTAAATGAGATGAAAACATTCAATTAATAGAAATGACAGGGCAGGAAATTCAAATCCATTGGGAGGCTTGCTACAGGTGGGTATGCTTTTACTATTTCCAAAGGATCCCTTCTCAGAGTAGTGTCGTTAAATTCACAGGATTACAAAAGAACCAACTATATAGAAACGGAATAATCAAAATACAAGAAATACTTGTGCAGCGTACTGAACATACTTCTTTATGAGCGCTCTAAGACCTAGTGGCAGATTTAATACCCAGCATATCGCCAAATAGTGATGAGTGAGAACAACCTATTAAATTATCGGTGACAACTTCAATGTACCGTGAAAATCCCTGATTTCTGTGCGTGGCAGAGTCACAGGTTCTGCTAACACTACTGTGGACTGTTGCCCACATTCACCAGAGAAGGATATGTCAAGTTTCAGTTGAGGTTGGTGGAACGCAAAAAGATTCCCGAGTCATATTCACGGATCCCTGAATGGCACCCACAGAACCCCGGGGAAGAATTCTTGTTCTAGAATATGTGGTCTGTGCTCTGGAACTAAGAAATCAAGAACAGGAGCAAAGCTGGACACTAGCCGGATGGGAGGGGGCACCCCCGGGGTGAGCCTGGGCTTCCAGCCAAAGGTCCCCCTCCCTGCCAGCCACACCTGGGAGAGAGAAGCAGCAGAAGTATTCGCACCCAGATGTCATCAAGGTGTGGAGGGCGTGAGGTTTCTTTTAGCAGGGAGAAGCACTTCTGAGGAGGGGAGAGGGCAGTGGGCCAGTGGGGAAGGAAGCCAGAAAATGGTGAGGAAATGACACGGGACAGGCCTGTTGGTGGGGATACATGCCTGAGAGAATCTATCCTTCTGGCAGCTGCAGAAGACCACAGAAACTCAGAGCTGTCTGGAAGGAATCGGCCCTTGGAAGAAGTTAAATTCATTCATGAACATAAGGCCCAAGGACAATGCCCAACATGCAGTAAATGCCTGGTAAATACTGGGAATCATTTATAAATTGCAAAACGATATGCAGGCTACATTACTAACCTTCAAACAAATGTACGCCTATTCAATCGTTTCCTAGGAGGGAGACAGCTCGTGACTTCCCCTCTGAACAGGAATTCACGGCACTTGGCTGCCGTGTTGCCTACTGTACGTCAACCAGCACTGTCCAGACCAATTTCCCGCCTTTTCACCACGGCCAGGCTTCTCGGAGGCTGGGTGGCATCTATAGTCGCTGTCCCGGGCTCCCTCCTGCCTGTCGCTGCACAGCCATCACCTCTCTCCCTTCTCCTCCATAACTTCCCTGACGTCATCAGTGACCTCACTGTCCCAAGAGAGCAACTGACACTTCTCAGTCCTTTCCCACAGGCACAGTCTCCACGTTGTCCCCCACTCTCTGCTCTTCATCCCTCCTGGAACACTGGTGCTTGTGGGCTCCCACCTCGGGAGGACTCAACCTGTGTGATTCCTGGAGCTCACATACTTCCGTGTCTCCAATGGCCATTTCTATCTAAATGCCCCCCAAATCTATGCCTCATCGGTAAATGCTCCCAGCAGACAGCCCGTCCTGGAGATTCTGTGGGCTCTTCGGGGCCCCCAGGTGGTGGGAGGGTGTCAGCAGCGCCTGCAGGTCTCCCTTGCTGTCTTCTCATTTCATGCACAGGAACTGATTTCTGAGAAGCTGATCGAGCCCCAAACGCAGTCATCCTGTGTTCCTCCTCCCGCATCCTCCAATGTCCATCAGTTCTGCCATCAGTGCGGGGGACCTGGGGATCAACGGTCACTTGACAGGTGTAGGTGGCCTTAAAGGGCTCTGTGGTGAAAACCTGTGTTCCTCCTGCATCCTCCAATGTCCATCAGTTCTGCCCATATTACATCCTTAAAACTTCCCAGATATGCCATCTTCCCCCTGCCCCTAAAGCCACCACCTTCCAGAGCCTCGCAGCCTCTCTCACTAGGACTGCTGCCCTCCTGCCCTCCTCCTGCCCAGCCCTACCCTCTGAGCCGCCCCCGTTCTGCAGCCAGAGCGAGGACTCTGTAGCATCCTGTCTGAATGCCGCTAGGACAACAGGGTCCAGAGAAGACTGAGGTCCGACCCACCACAGGGCACAATTTCTATAGGGGGACTCAGAAACGAGAGCTGAGAGAGGGGCTGGAAGGGAGAAATGTTTCCGATTCTGCCTGCGCAAAGGCAAAAATGTGGGAAGGGAACAGCACTTTCTACCCCCATACGTAACTGTTCCTGGGCAGCGCTTCTCAGCCACTTTGTAATGGTCATCATGATGGCTGAAGCCCTCAGAATGGTCATCACTGGAGAGCAACCTGCTGCCATGAAGACTGGCCGTCAGCAGGTGAGGGACCTCTGCTGGCCTGATGCAGCCAACTGAAGTCCAGGGGAAGAGACGGAAACAGTGAATTCCCCCAAGATCACAATGCGACCCAGTTACAAACACCCCTCTGAAATGTTCTGAATAAACAGTTAATATACTGTTAGCTGGAAAATTACTTTGCTCATAAATTATTTCAGATTTTAATTTTCCCCCTTTCTGGGTATGCTGCCTCCCTTCACTGACTTTCTCATTTTAAAAGAAGTTCATAATTCTTGATAAGTTTCTCTCACCCTGTGTTGGTGACATCTATTTCTGGGTGAAAATCAAGCTACAAAAATGTCTTTCAAATGATAATAATCTGCAAATAAGGAAACATCTCATGTAGAATAAGACGAATGTGCTTCTTTTCCTCCGACACCTGGATGGAAAGTGACCACAGTCACTGATGGTGTGGAGAGGGACTTGCTGGGAAACTGGTTTCTACACAAACCCGCCCCACCCCAGAAGGGGCCGTTCACAAAGCCTGGGGGATGGCTCCTCCCCGGCACTGCAGGCGATGCTGGGGACACCTTCCATAGAGAACCAGAGAGGAGGTGCCCAGACCTCACCCAGGCCAAAGGAATCTGCACCTGAACCTGCTTGGATACATCTCTGCACATGCACCTGGGTACCCCAAGGCTGAAACCGCTGCCCCCGAGGCTGAAACCGCTGCCCCCAAGGCTTTCGCAATATGTAAATGGAAAAGCACAGCTTTGTGTTCTCAGATGTTTTATTTCATTTTTAAAAAACTTTAAAATTTGAGACAGAGTCTTACTCTGTCGCCCTGGGTAGAGTGCCATGATGTCGTCACATCTCACAGTGACATCAAACTCCTGGGCTCAAGTGATCCTCTTGCCTCAGCCTCCCGAGTAGCTGAGACTACAGGCATTACCACACCCCCTGCCTATTTTTTCTATTTTTAGTAGAGACAGGTGTCTTGCTCTTGCTCAGGGTGGTCTCGAACTCTTGAGCTCAAGTGATCCACCTGCCTCGGCCTCCCAGTGTGCTAGGATTACAGGTGGGAGCTACCGCGTCTCTGCCTCAGACGCTTTATTTCAAATTCATTGTACTGCTGTTAAATTTTTTACATAGTTCAACCTGCCTCAAACTAAACGTAGACTCAGGTTCCTGGGGAGAGAAATAGCACAGGGACATCTTCAGATAGCTAGACCTTGGTTTCATTAACATTCCATGTGTCTGATTTGCTAAATACTGAAACAGCATCAGTTTATTGCTTGGATAAATTCCACATTCTTCTGAGTTAGCTTAAAGAATGGCTTTAAGTTTCAAACTTAAATTCCCAGGTAGCAACATTTAACCAGAAAGTCTAAGAAACTGAATTTTCATTATAAGCCCAGACAGTTATATTTTCTTCTAACTTATGCTTAAAAAAAAGTCTTTAAGCAGGTAGGTTCCAAGAAAAATGCCTTTTGTTTACTGAATACCATCTACAAAAAACTCCCAAAATCTGGGGATAGAGGGTGTGACACACAGACTAAGTGAATGTGCCCTTCTGGGTACTGTGCACCATGTACCCACAGAGTCTGACACTTCCTGCCGTTTCCTCGCTAGGTTGTGAGTTCCCGCAGTGTAGACTTTATCTCATTCAAATCACCTTCTTTTCTATGACTGGTGATGGTGGCTAACACAGTCAACAGTGTTGGCTGAAACAATTTGTGTCAATTTAATCATTTCTTGCTATTGTGGGGCAAGCTATTATGGAATCATTAAATTTTCTGAACACTTACGCCCAGAGAATATTCTAAGGAAGAATAAATACTTCTAAAAAATGGCTTTTGTTCTGTCCCCACCATATGAAATGCTACAGGACACATATTTTCCTTACCAAAGTTATCGTAAAAGTAAATATTCACCGATGTTAGTCTGTTCTTCATCAACAGTACCATGTAACGTCACTCGTCAGATGGCTCAGCCGTCAGCTAAAGGTATTAAATGTTCCGCCTGTAAAATGACTTTGATGTTACTCCCCTTTATACCCTACTCTCCATCCACGCCGTTGTCACGATTGCTTTTTTTTCTTGCATTCATCTTGAATTAAGAGTAATATGTTAATTGATGAGGACACTCTCCTCCCACGTGGAGTTACTACGACCTAGTAAAGTTCAGTCTGTAGCGTTACATATGATTATTTTACAGGAACACAGAGATGATGACTGCAGGTGCTATTTACTAAGCTGTTATTAGGTGCGGTTGCTCCACAGATGTTACCTATTGTCTTATTAATCCACCCAGCAACCCTGAGGAAGAGGGTTTTTACATCATTCTTAACTCTACAGAGGAATTAACTGAGGCTCTGAGAGGTTTGAGGGTTTGTCCAAGGTTCCGATTGGTAAGATAGGTCTCATTCCAAGGCTCCGGGCTCTGGCACTAGCAGCTCTTGGCACCCTGAACACTGGTGACTGGGCTCAGGCCAACACTGTGGACCTGGATCCATGACGGTAAACGTTCCATCTCGGTGAGCATGCAGTATAATGTAACCGCTGCTAATCGTATTTAACCTGAGCCATTCTCAAAACCCTTGAACTAGCCACCGTCTGCCAGGATGGTCACCTCCACTTTACGCCAGCATTCAGAAATACCTGCAGAGTTACCGGGAAGAAAAACACGTTTCTTCCCTTCTTTCTGTGCTCCAGTCTGTCCTGCCTCAGTTCTGTCTCTGTCCCTTAGTTCTAGCTGAAGAGGCAGCTTAAAAAAAGACCTCAAGGGGCTGGACTCGTGAGGCTGTGAGGACACACACAGGCCCAGCCAGGCAGGGACCTGCCCCCACCTTCCCCCTGCAAAATATTGAGCATGGACTTTTGGAACTGCCTATCTTAGCTGGTCGATTTTAGACAGAGTCTCAATTTGTTGCCCTTGGTACAGTGCAGTGGCATCACAGCTCACAGCGACCTCCAACTCTTGGGCTCAGGTGATCCTCTTGCCTCAGCCTCCCAAGTAGCTGGGACTAGAGGTGCCTGACACAACGCCCGTTACTTTTAGAGATGGAATCTCACTCTTGCTCAGGATGGTTTTAAACTCCTGAGCTTAAGTGATCTTCCCACCTCACCCTTCCAGAGTGCTAGGATTACAGGTGTGAGCCACTGTGCTCGGCCAAAACTGGTTAATTTTAAATCCCTGCCCTTAAAAGCATGCGGCATATTAACATAGTTTGAATGTGAGAATGCAAAAATTGGAGAAAATAAGAGTGACGGACCTGGCGGCCCAGCTGTGCTGTCACATGAACCCGCAGCCCAGCACTTGTGTAATGATTTCATCCCCCAAAATAAAGTTTTTTTGAGAAGTCAGCAGGTTTCCACCAAGGGACCAGCACGTTCCCGTGGGGCTCATTCTGCGGAGATTCCTTCTCCTCTATCAACGCCCTCAAGGATTCCGAGGGTCGCTGTCACCGGGGCTCTGATCTGACGACTGCTCACTCCATACCTCTCTGATCACTGTACCTTTACCAAAGAACCGAGGAAACAGAAAATTTCTGACTATTTATAGCATCAAAAGTTTGCTTCATTCAAAAACCGGCTATAGGGCTCGGATGCTTGCTGTTCAGTTTACTCTTCTGATTGCTTTGCCACTATGTAAATCAATTTGTTAATGTTCCTTACAAAATGCATGAGCCAGTTATACTGACAAACACACAAAGCTCATTCGTAATTAGCAGTTAATTAGTAAGAAGGAACAGATGCTGTTAGAGTTTCAGCAGGCGAACAGGTTCTGTAAACAATGCTTATAAATCTAAATGAATTTATTAACCACAATACAACTGTCAACATTTTGTTGGCAACCATACAAAATATGGCAGAATCCCCAAAATGTCTTTACAATGTATTAATAATCACAGCGACAGCCCAGTCTCTCCAGCCTCCGGCCGGCTGTTCTCAGTTGCCTCCTTCCTCTCGCTGATATGTGGCGCCAAAGTCATTGCTTTCCACCTTCATTTTCTATACATACTGATTAGCAAACCCCACTAACAATGTTTAACACAACGCAAACCTTCTGCAATGGAGATGTAATGGGTTTTGACGTTCCCAGTACAGAGCTAAATGCTATGGACCCCGAGTTCTCCAGGAATTCACTGTCCACGAAAGCCTGACACCAGCTGCTGCTCCTCCCAGAGAGAGTTCACAGGAGTCGCCATGTGACTTGGCAGAGGGATGTGCGATGTGCCCAGAGGGCCACGCAGGGCAGGGTGTGGGAGGCGATCCAAGCCAGGGTAACTGTGGCAGGTGTCACAGGAGAGGGGCTCATAGAAGACGTAGAAAAAAGTTCACATGCCAGATGAGAGGTGGACGAGGGAAGGAAGATGCTCCAAGCTGGAGGACTCTCTGTGGAGGTGTGGGGGCACCAGGCACCCGAGAAATGTCAGATGCTCTGGTGAGTTACGGTTTTCTGAATAGTCTGCCCTGCCTACTCCGTGGGGTTCAGACAGACTGTCCACGGTGAGCAGCCATGTCCTCCGTGGCTGGCAGCAAGACTGCCATGTTCTGCACAGGTCTCCAGAAAGCAAGTCTTCTTGCCACGTCAGCCTCTCCGGCCGCCAGATTTCAGCTCCTCTCAGTCTTAGGTGACCTTCCTTTTATTTAAATGCCATCTTCCTATCCTTTCGCAGAGACCTCCTTTATAATAGTCTGCTAAATGAATAATTAGTAAAAACGAATGCGGGCTCCAGTGGATGGTACCCCCAAAACTTGACATTCCAGATAAAATAGTTTCTCAAGGCAGGCACCCTGGTATGTGAATTCAGGGTTGTAAACCTGGGTCAGGCTGTGGGGAGTGTGGGGCTCTGTCTGGCTGCCTGGCTCCCAAGCAAAGCGTGGCACGGGATGTGGGAGGGGAGCGGGGTTATGCCAGCAGACTGGCGGTGATGGACCAGGACAGGCCATTTAGGACAGGAGGAGAAGGCACATTTGGAGCCGCCACGTATGGCATGCTACCCCTGTGTCCTGACACTGGTTTGTCCCTATGAAATAAAACCTGTCCCTCATCTGAACGGAAGGACGCTGAGACACGTGCCCCACAACCAGCACCTCTCTGTACCTGCGATGTAACTAAAGAAGCAGCAGAACTTTCCTCCCACAAGGGGCACTGTCTGATCATGGCAACCATGCTTGGGACTGTCAGCCATTCCAACTGTGCAGAAGAGGAGCCCACCATCTGTGGATTTCCCAGGGCCGCCTCCCTGCATCTATCCAGACAGTTTCCACTGAGAGCGCTAACTTGGGGTCAGAGTTCACATGGAAACACTCCCCAGACAGCCAGTGCTGCCGCCACGAGGCTTTCAAAGAATGCGATCCACGGCCAATGAGTGGGTCCTGGAGTCACTTCAGTGAGCCACACCAGCGCTTTCAAAGTCAGAGCAGACTGGAACGTGATGCAGTGGAATCTTACAGAACCTTTGGTTCCCAGCACACGCGTGAAGGCACGAGTGTGCACACACATGGAACATGCGTGAATGCATGAGTGTGCACACACGGAACATGTGTGAACGCACAAGCATGCACACACACAGAACGAGCTGCCAACAGAGCGATGCCATTTAGTGAGGGCTCCGCACATCACTCATTCAGGGCATAGTTACTGAGCTCATTTTAGGTGTAACTGTAACACACAGTCAAGATTTCTTCTCTCACGGAGCTCAGGGCAGATGCGACTGACCAAAGTGGTGTCAGCAGTGCTCCGAGGAAGGTGCAAGGGACACAGGGAGTCCAGATGGGACATGGGGTGGGGGTGAAGGGGCACAACAGAGGCCCCCAGGAGTGGTCGGGTGGTGGGTCAGAAAAGATGCAGAGAAACTGAACTTGAACAGGGTCAGAAATGGGGTGACCCTTTAGAGCAATGGCATTATGGGGGTGACTTCCTTATTTCTGCCCATGAATGTTTTCTACTTTTGCTACAAAGAGCAGGCATTGCTTTTTAAGTTTCTAACATGATATGGCCTAGCTCCTTCCTTCCCAACCACTGCAGCCACAGCACCCTGCTGCCAGCTCCCTAATCCTCCCTGTACGGCCACCTGTGGTCCCTGCCCCATCTCAGCTGTGCACTGTGCCCTCACTGTGCCTGTAGCCTGCTCCAACGGGAGCCCCTCCACCGACAGCACCCTGCCGCCAGCTCCCTACTCCTCCCTGTACGGCCACCTGTGGTCCCTGCCCCATCTCAGCTGTGCACTGTGCCCTCACTGTGCCTGTAGCCTGCTCCAACGGGAGCCCCTCCACCCACAGCACCCTGCC
>CAUYPK010125996.1:0-79599 GCA_963574355.1 Loris lydekkerianus
AACCACTTGCCATTTTTCCGCTGTTTTTGTTCTCCTCTTGGGGTCCAGAAGTCCCTTGCTGACTCCCTGTATCCTCAAAGGGATGATTATAGGCAGATCCCACCAGCCAGAGATGCCTGGAGTCTTATCTCCCCAGACTCACCATGCCCAGTTGCAGGGACGCTGTTACTCGGCCGCCATCTTTAATCTCCTCCTATTGCTTCCTTTAGCTCTTATAACGTTCCTAGTACACATTTAAGCAAATTCTTATATCTCTTCTTCCTACAAAATGGGGATAGCAGTATCTGCCAGATGGAGTTGTTTGTATTAAATGAACTAACAAAGTCAAATAATATACTGAGTGAAATAACTGCTAATATATGCAAGTTCCAAAATATAAGCCTTTAACTCATATTGCCCCTGAATGATGCAGCTGGGCAAAGGGGATTGGAATTATCTAGCACATGAATTATTGGGATGTAATAGAAATGTACCATTTGGTCGAGCCTTTTTGTCGATGTAAGTACTGTTCTTAATTATAAGATAAAACAAGGAAAACAATACAGAACCATACTAAGAGTAATAAAAATATCTGTCTTCAAATTAAGTACCTTTTTATCTCATCCTCCTGGGCCATTAATTACCACTTTAGCCTCGTCTAGGGGTCCCTACTTGACCACAAGGAGAACACTTAACTTCCTTTTGGTGGTTCAAGAGTCAAAAACACCCTTAGCCTGGTGTATAGTTTTTCAGAAAATCTCTTGTAACTCTTCTCCTGCTGATCCAGTTAATAACACTGCTTAAGCTTTATCAGAGGCAAAGTGTTAAGTGTTTCATCACTGCTCTAATTAGTTCTAGAGGATAATAGCTCTTTCACAAAAATAAACCATCCATTGAAATTGTCTCCAAGTTTTGCTTCTAGCATACCTTTCCTATCCTTCTTTTTCTCTAGTTAACTATCTAATTTAGACTGGTGCTAGAATATAATATAACAACAGCTGCCCAGGGTTTTGAACACTCAATGTCAGCCAGTGAGCGGATGCTGAGACTTGGAATAACACAGTGAACCCAGGGGCCTGTGCCCCCACCCTTGCTCTCAAAGGCCAAACAAGGTGGAAGACACTTGGATTTGGTTCTGCTAATATACAAGCAGGCACTCCTGCCCCTGGGCTCGGTTTCTTTGGCTGCTCCTGGTCTTCTTGCACATAGAGAGAAAAATTCCTCCAAGAACGAGTCTTTGAGCTTGTTACAAGTCTTTCACTAGCCACTCTTCCTCTCTTTCTTTAGTAAAATATCTTTTATGTTAATGGAAATCGTAGAACATCATGGTTTCCTACTAATTGTAAAAAGGTCTTTAATTTAAAAAAAAGTTTCTTCCAGAGACTTGTGAAAAGAACTGACTTTTTCCTTTGGGATGTTTTACTTAGGAGTAGAACATGGAAGAGTTTGAAAATAGTTACTCCATGAGCATTAATTAAGAGAATCTCCCCAACCAACAGAAACCAGTTCTGGCTAGCTTAAGCAAAAGGGATTTTTTTTTAGGGATACTGGAGAATCTCATGGTCTCAAAGAAACACATAAAATCTCCAAGGCTCAGAAAGGGAGAAGAAACTAGGGTGTGTCTTGAGACCCCACAGTTGAGAGTCCTCCTGCCCTGGTCCTGCTCTTGTGCAATATGGTTCTCAAATTTCCTAGCTTGGGGTCTCACCATCATGTAAGATAAATCTGCAGTTCCACTGAAAATGTGATTGGTGTGGATTTGCTTGAGGGGTTTACGAATGGTTCAGTCAGTCATGGTCAAGGGTGAGGGTCCAATGACCATGTTTCAGGACTGCTCCCGGAGAAGAGGACATTGTCCCATCATGGTGTCCTTATATTGCCTTGGTGACGAATTGAGGGGCATATGACACCCAGTCTTTCGAAGAACTCCTACTGAAAAGCAGAGACCACTAGAGGAGCTCACGGGAGCCCCCTGGAGCCCTTTTATTCCCTTTTCTCCCTTATTCTACCACCAATCATGGGGTAAGACCAAGAGTCCAAACATGCAAGTGTAGAGAGCAAGTAGTGTGGGCCCTGACGCTATCTGAGGTGCGTCAGGCTGGGGTCCCCTTGCACCTCACCTCTAGCAGGAGGAGCTGGGTACTCTCCTAGGCTTCCATGTCCTCCAGGTGCTGGGAAGAGACATCCCAGTGATCCTATAAGTAGCTGGTGTCCAATCTCAGGCCCTTGGCAGCCAAGCTCACACAGCTTTTGCCTCACATTCAAGCCCACTCTCATGCTTGCTCCGTCAAAGGAGAGGCCCAGGGAGTGGGGTCCCTCCGATGACACACTGTCCTACCAATTGCAACCCAGCCCCAACATGGCTCTTTGCTAGATGCCTAGAGAATGGAGAGCTCAATCAAATTCAGCCTGTGAGCACCAAGCAACATTTGCTGGTGGTCACCTCAATGCTTTTGTTCAATAGTAAATCTAAGGTAGTATGATACACTGAGTCCAAGTGTGGAGAGGTGGGAGAGGGTATGAAGGGGAAGGAGTGTAAATAATTCTAGGTGATTGCAATTCTCAGTGCCCAGTGGAGTTTGAATTCCCAATCAGGGAAGGTCTTACAAAATGACGGCAAGGACTTGTTGTTAGGGTCAGGTGCAGGAGCCGGTCTGGGGGCCGAGGGAGACTACTGTTCTTGACCTAGTTTTATCAGTCACTGTTGTTTGATCATGGGCAAATCATTTGAATTTTTTGTTTTTTTAAATGTCTTCATTATTATACAGAAGTGTGATAATGTCCATTTTATTTTGGAGAGTTGTTTTGAAACTGAATTCAAGAGTTAAAAATGATATAATTTTTGAACTATTTGTTGGTCAGGGGAAACTGAGCCACAGAGCTGTTCCCAGAATTAGAATGCAGAGGAGTGAGTGCAGTCCTTGGAATGTGCCAGAGTGGATGGGGTAATTAGCTGCCCTGACGTCCCTTCACTGCACTTTGTAGTTAGAGGTGACTGTGACTTTTCTAACTTTTCTCAGGATCACAGATTTCTCTGAGCAGAACTGTAGCCATAATAACTTAGCAGGCTCCACTGGATCGATAACTCTGAAATCTAAGGGCCATTCAATTGCTAAAGGCTTTTTATTTAGCCTTTGTGTTTGGTATTAATGTTATCCCCATGGCATCTAAATGGCAGAGCTATTTATGGAGTGGAAGTCATTCTGACAGTGTGACTCCTGGCCATCCATCATGGGCAGGAGAGAAAAATCCAGGTGAGCAAAACTCCTTGGGCGGTGTGGGGGGGGGGGTAGGACATATGGGGATAGTTAAAGCTTGCAGACACATGAAGTCTACCTAATTTCTTCGTAAGCAACAGTAGCAAATTTGAATCATAAGTTGTCCAGAATATAAGTCACTATGAAGACAACGTTGTGAGATGTGTTGGTACTTCTCAACCTCTTCTGTGTATGAAGATTCTTTTAATTGGAGAAAAAAAAAATAATCTCAACATGGGAGTAACTACACTTGCATGTTCGCTAAATGAGAAGATGCATGATTACTGTGAGATATACTGCATTCCACAATAATCTTCAATGACTTTATATTTAATTCATGAAAATGACACACCTGAAAAATAGTGCACATATGATGGAGACTTGTGTTTCTCTTCAATTTCAAGACTGAACACAGACCTGCCTGCTGAGGATAACAGTATACCTGTATTGGTCCATTTTGCACTGATTGCTATAAAGAAAATACTTGAGGCTGGGTAATTTATAAAGAAAAGAGGTTGATTTGGCTCACAGTACTATAGACTTTATAAGAAGCATCTGCTTCTGGTGAGGGCATCAGGGAGCTTCCACTTAAGGTGGATGGCGAAAGGGAGTAGGTGTGTCACATGGCGAGAGAGGGAGCAACAGAGGGTGGGGCCAGGCTCCTCTGAACAACCTCCTCATCTCAGGAGGGCACCCAGCCATTCATGTGGGAGCCACCTCCATGACCCAAACACCTCACATCAAGCCCTCCACTCAGCAAATTTCAACATGAGGTTTGCAGGGTCTACACATCGAAACCGAAACCATATCAATACCTAACACCTTTTTGTGTGCTTACCATCTCCCGGCACTGTTGTAAGCATTTTTAAGGCATATCCATTTAATCCTCATGACAGTTCTAAAAGAGAGCTAACAGTCCCTATTCTCATTACACAGATGTCAAGTAACTTGTCCTAGTTCCTTCAGGTGGTGAATGATGGAAAACTGGTAAACTTGTCCCTGAGTTGTTGAACGCTTTGTCCATTACCATCCTCACCATCCTTAGCTGTGGTCTGTGAGCCTCCCAGTATAGACTTTTTGCGGACCTGAGCAGAGGGGTGTCGTGGGAGGAGCCCTAGAGCTGTGTTCAGCACCCCGTGTCGTCTGCCTCCTGGTGTGGGCGCGGCCACCCTCTCCCGATGGCACATCCTGCCTCATTCTCTTCTGCCCTGTCTCCTTTCCTCTGTCTCTTCAATTTGGCCTTTGTAAGTATGAGCTCAGTAGGGAGTCAGGTGACTTGTCACAGTCAGGTAGCAGGGCCCAGAAGGGTAAGAGTGTCAAGGGTTTGGATGAAACATTGTTTCTGAATCCTAAACTTCACCATTCCTCTCCTTCAAGCTTCCTGACTGAGGATGTTCACAAGGAACATTAGTCCAGTGGGAAATTATACCACTTTATTAATGGAAAGGCAAACTCCCGATTCCTTCAAAGGTAGGTCTTCTCTGGAAAAAAGGCTCAAGTTTGGCTTCTTGTCCCCTATTCCTTAAACCTAGAAACCTAAAAATTCTGTAGAAATTTCTGAGTCCATTTTTTTAATAACCAGTCTCATGAAGTAAGCATGGCTAGACTACCTTTGTATGTAGATGTCCAATATATTTGTTCCTATGTTTTCTGGCAGTGGCACTCTCTCCCCTTCCTTGTCATTCTGGCGGAGGCTGCCAAGCACAGTATCTGCATCCCTCCCCTACCAGGAATGTATTGATTGGTCCAAGGAATGCAGATGTGGCTTGAGCAAGACTGGTCCATAGACCTTGGGTGGAAGGAAGCCTTTCTCCTCGAGTGTCACCACCTGAAGTGACATAAGTACAGAGCCATCTGAGGCCCCTGTCTACCCCGTGGAAGGAAACCATATATAGTAGGAAAGATGTCAAAGCCAACACTCAGAAACCAAATTGAGAGACGGAAGCATTGTAGAGAGCGAGACTGAGAGAGGGAGGTTAGCTAGATAGATGACAGAGACCTGATGATATTCTTGATGTCAGGATCTAGCAAGGCTGGATGTCCCTTCCACTCTCAGACTTTGCAATTGCAACACTTCCCCTTTGTTCTTACCTTAAACTACTTTGTTGTGGACTTGTAACCAAAAAAGCCTTGACTGATATATTTACTCATCCAACTGCAGCATGAAAACTACTCCCGGAGTGCATTGCTAAGAAGGCAGCCATCCCACCTGCCCACTGTGTAATGCATCTCAATGAATGCCAGGCTTTGGCTAACCAGGGAGCAGCTGCCCTGGATAGAGTTGGGCCCAAACAGTAGTCAAGAGGGTTTACTCTCCTCCAGCTGAAGTAGGAAGGTGTTTTGTCCCAGAAGGAAGGTAAGTGAACTCCCCTTTTAGGTTCTTGAGAATCATTTAAATCCAGTGGTTCTCAACCTTCCTAATACTGCAATGTATTTTCATTGTTACCAAGGGGTTGCGACCCACAGGTTGAGAACCACTGATTTAATGCAATTGGAAAGGGATTTGCACAATTCCTGCAGCGCTCCCTTTTAGGACCTCTTCTGGAAGGGTGACGTTTGAATATCTAGGCCCAGGCTGGTGGGCCATATATGTGTTACTCTGAGTATATTTTTGAAACTGGTAAAATCTGGTCAACCCTTATGAAAGGTGGTAGAGAGTTCAATTTATTCTCACTTATTAGATAAATATAAAAAGGAGGGGAGAGTCTGAGGAGCTTTAGCCATGGGCAAGGGGCAATCCTGGGGAAAATCAACGGTACTTCCTTTAGACTGGTTTATGAAGAGGTTGGTAGAAGTGGTATTAGTGTAGGGATGAATAAATCCTGCTTTTTATGTGTGCCATTCTGATCCTATCATAAAATATTATGGCTTTATTGCTTCACCATTTTAATAAAAACCCAGCTTAAGGATGTATGATTTTGGCCACACATGTCCCTGGGGAGACCCATAGAGACAAATATTGTGGAGTTTCTTTTCCAGGGGCAGATGAGAATCCTTGGCTATAGACCACTGCAGGCATTGGGGAGTTGTAAAATGACAAAGTAGGTCTTTTTTATCTTTTTGTCTATTTTTTCTTTCTTTTTTTTTTTTTTTTGAGACAGAGTCTCACTATGTCACCCTTGGTAGAGTGCTGTGGTGTCATAGCTCACAGCAACCTCAAACTCTTGGGCTTAAGTGATTCTCTTGCCTCAGCCCTCCAAGTAGCTGGGACTATAGGTGCCCACTACAATGCCCGGCTATTTTCTTGTTGCAGTTGTCATTGTTGTTTAGCAGGCCCAGGCTGGGTTTGAACCCGCCAGCCTCAGTGTATGTGGCCAGTGCCCTAATCACTGAGGTAAAGGCGCTGAGCCAACATAGGTCTTTTTAGATCCACTGTTACTTTACCTTTTCTTTTTCTTACACTACCCATCCTCTTTTTCTTTAATTCTTTTTCCAATCTAATGCTCCTGTAACCAAGGATGGTGACCTTCCCTCTTATCATGTTGGTATTTGGGGGGAGTTTTGAGGTGCCTCCAAGATGGGTAGCCGGTGTTGGGTGAGTTTTCCAAAGATAAAAATGTGAGTGCTGGCTAGGAGTTAGAAAATCTGAGCAACCCTCCAGAAAGCACTTAAAGTTCTCTCAGAGCCTCAGTTTCTGGAGAGTGAGAGAGTGGGATTCAGAGTCAGTCATTACCTTTCCTTTGGGTGTTCCCTGCAGAGCCTGGTACTTTCAGCCGTGGTGGCTTCTGTCCTTGGAGTCTCTGGTCCCAGGGAGAGCTTGCCCTTCTCTCCTTTAGAACAGTTCCAACCTCCCCCCACTACCTCCCCAGCTCCCGCCCCTTGCCAATTGCTTGGATGAATGAGAACCTGCTTGTTTCTGAAACAGGAAAATGAAGGGAAGGATTTCTTTGTAAACTTTTTTTTTTTTTTTTAACTGTCAGAGAAAGCCTGGAGGCACTGTGAGCTCTGGTGAGCTTAGTAACCTTCAAATCATGCTGTCCTCATGATCCACCCTAGGGTCCCCTTGCCCTTACCTCACTGGTGACTCTTCCAGATTGCCCGTGAAGAGTTGCTAATGACCCTCCATATTCTCAGCTCACTTCAGGGCAGTCATCATGGAGCAGGGTCCCAGGGTTTTGATGGCCACAGTTCTGTAAAGTACTTTCTAGTTTAAATGTTCAGGCAGGGAGCTGAGGGGTTCAGTCTCTTTGGCCTTAGATCTCTTCCTATGATCAGGAAGCAAGTGGCATTTCCCAGGAAAGACCTTGAGCTTCTGCAGAGCTAGCAGAGCAATAAAGGGGAGTTTTGGCTAAGATGATCAAAACTGAGTTTAGAGGGCCCCCTCTGCTGGTGATCTTCTGTGGATGTCTGGTGGAAAGTATTCATCCTTGGGCACTGGGATAGCTGATTTCCAGTTGCAGGCCCCTTATTCCCTCCTGTGTGAACTTGGACCAACCTTTCATTTAACCTCTGTAAACGTCAGCTTCCTTATTTGTAAATTGGGACTATACTCCCCTTCTCATGGGGGGTTGTTTGACAACTGAGTGAGAAGGTGAGTGTCATGCTATGTTGTTGACACTCTCAGCTTTTGTGGGGACACTATGGGATTACCTGAGGCAACCAACGTGGATGCCATGTGCTAACTGGGAAGGTTGGGCGGAACTGGACTGACTGAGCAGGGTCGATGGGTATGAGTGGGCAGAACTCATGACCTCGCCATCTAAAGATGTCCCTTCTCAGCCTTCCTCAAGCTCTGGATATCAGGTGCGCTGAGCTTGCTGAAATTCCCTTGCTTGGGTTTTGGCAGAGATGTGCAGACCCAGGGGTGGAGTTCTCTTCTTGTCACTGCCTCCATCTTTCAGGCAGGGAACAGCTACAGCCTCAGCACCTCCTTGCTCATTGCTCAAAGTCAAGCAGTGTTTTATGACTAAGGTGGATGAAAGTGTCTAAATATTTAAATGGCAGATCAATCTGTGGTGACAAGGAGCAGCATTAAAAAAAATAGACAAGACATCCCAATGACATCTTCATGACTAGCAGCACATCCCAGGGAGGGGTCCTGGCTCTCTTGGGGATATTTTGTTTTGCTGCAATTCAGAAGGAGAGAGAGTGTTAAGCCATGCTGGGCTAGAAGTCCTACCCCTGGCTAGTAACTGGAGCTAGCATCTTTGCAGCAATGGTAAGCAGATAGACTGGAGACTCACATGTACAGCTCCAGCCAGCCTCCCAGCATGCAGAGCTTTCCGGTGGTCTCTAGCTTCTGTAGTTGTTGTCTCCTAATTGTGCAGAAAGAGGTGCTCTCATATGGGTGGAAGGAGGACATGGAAAGAAGGGAATCCAAATGAGTGACTATATTTTTTACACTCCATGGAAAGCAATGCTGGGCTGGCTGACATGGTGGTGTCTGTCTCTGCCCTTCTAACAGAGACCTAGCCATGACACATCCACAGGATAGGGTGTCTCATGTAGTGAAAGAGGCAGGTGTCATCTCCAGGCCAGATCAAGTGGTGCTATGAAGAAGCTGCAGGCTTCATGTTAGCAGAACTGCAAGTGTAGATGGAACCTTCAGAGATGCAACTCCAGGTGGTGCAGGATGGAGAAGCTGGGTTTGCCCCCACACTCATGGCAATAATAGCTAGTGCTTGCGGGTGCTTACCAGGTGCTAGCTCATCCCTAAAGTAACTGTGAGAACACAATAGGGAAGTGGCCATATTAATCTATGCACACACACACACACACACACACATCCATAAATATAACACACCCATGCATATACATATATATGGTAGGCATATATCCATACAACCATATATATGTAACTTTGTGATAAACTTGGTTTAACTTTGTATAAATCATTTTTCTCTTTATTTCCTTTGCCTTTTAGCTAGAAATACTTCTATTTACTCATCTGCATACTTAAAAAAATTTTATACTCTCTAAACTTTTATTTTTTTCCAGTGAAACAAGATGTATCTAATTCTCAATTCCCTCTTCCCATGAGGGAGAGCAGCTATGCATAGACCTTGACCTTGGGAGAGCTGTCTCTGCAACCAGGGACAGCCCCAGAGGCAACGGCATTAGGCAGCCAGGCCTAGGGGTCACCAGAGTAATCACGTCACTGCCATGCTGCCTGGCTCCCTCACGCTGTTCAAGCTGTGTAAGTGTTAAGCACAACTCAGCTGTGTACACATATGCATTATAGCTCCTTGCTCACCATCGTATCTCTAGTGCCCCAGCAGTGCCTGGGACGTGGCAGACACTCTATAAATCTTTGCTGAATGAATGAATGAGAAGTAGGTGTTTCTATATTCCAGGTGAGGGAGGAGAGTTCAGTTTCATCGAGACCTGCAGAATCACAGATTAGGAGAGTGGTGAAGTGAACCCTCTGTATCTCACCCCACATACTGGGGCTGAATCATAAGAGCAGACCATTTTAATCTCAGACTTGTTTAATGCTCCCAGCATCACTGCCATTGTTCTCTGCAATTCTCTGTCAGTGAAATTCCCAGAATATCCCCCCAGATTTGAGCATTTCCTTCAAGTGCTTTTCATCTCTTCTTCTAAGCAAAGGCAATGCCAACTTTTATACAGTGTTAGAAGAGAGGTAAATCCCACTGTCCCAGGGCTGCATGTGTGTGCACGTGTGTCTTCATGTGTGCACGTGCACACACACTTGAGATGCTGAAAATGCTGATCTTGTTTGCTCCCAAACATGTCAGCCCCACAATTTCATAATCAGGGGCATGCTAATGTTCTATGATTGGGAAATGTCACCCTGCGTGACTAATTTGCCAGCAGGGCCTAATTGAAGTTAGGCATCATCTGCGGCTCCTGTGAAGTCTTTCTTCTGAAGTGTGGAGGCTGAGGTGATGGCAGGGGGCTGTGCAGTGGCAGGGAGCCAGGCTGGGCAAGCGGATGGCAATTTATTGCTGCTCATTTCTAAACAGTTTGGAAGGGTCAGATGGGATGTCAGCTGTGGTTGAAATGGGGTTGGTCATAAAGGAAAAATCTGGGGTTGGACTAACCCATGTGACAGGTGGCACTCAATCAATAGAGGGCTTTCTCCAGGGAGAAGTGTGTGTGTGTGTGTGTGTGTGTGCGCAATCATAAGAGAGCAGCAGGGCCCAACGCAGATACTTTTTTCTTGTTTTTAGCCAGGGCCGGGCTTGAACCTGCCGCCCCTGGTACATGGGACCAGCGTCCTACTCCTTGAGCCACCTAGCAGATACATTTTTTCTCCCATGGCATGGCCACCATGATGCAGAATCCGGGATATCCAGGAATATGTGTGGATTCATCCTCAGGTTCTCAGAGCCTATCCTCATGGCTGGCACCAAGTGGGCATCCAGTCACACTGTTACCTGCGTGCACAGGGGGAATGGTGACCTCTGCTCATTGAAGTCAGAGATAAATTTATACTGGATTGTTGACCTGGACTTTGGGGAGTGAGGAAGAGAGGCAGGAGGCTGGGATAAGGGTGTTTGGTATTGGAGATCTTCATTGATTCCAAGTATTTATTGGGCATCTATGCATATGATACCAGATGAGATACTGGGTATACACTAATGATCAAGCCATCATGGCTTCTGTTCTTAGGGAGGTCACATTCTAGAGAGAGTCAGTCGATAAGTGGATAAGAAAGAAGCCAATACTGAAGTTACAGATAAGCTGCAGTGCTGTAATTGAACATGGCAGTGGGTTGGAAGAGGACGGTGTGGTCAAAAGAAGGCCTCTCTGAGAAGGTGGCTCCCCAGCTGACAGGCAAACCAGGAGATTGTGCTGCCAAGTGAAGGCAGAGGAAAGCACATTCCAGGCAGAGGGAACAGCGTTTGAGGAGAGTGTGCGGCAGGAAGGGGGGTGAGCTTCCTTCTAACCCTTGCTACAGGAGCATCTGGAACAAGGTTGGAAATGGGTGTTCAGGGGAAGGGAGATGCGGGAGAGGTCAGAGAGGCAGGCAGGGGCCAGATCATGCAGGAGCCTGTGAGATTTGGGGAGGAATTTAGATTTTATTCCAAGCACCATGGGGATTCATTATTGAGGTGTAAGTAGGGGATAGAATTTGGTAGAGATGATGCAATTATTATTTCTAGGTGTGGAAAATGGATTACAAAGTGGAAGGGGGCAGGATTGGAACTGGGGACCCTGGTTTAGAGGCTATTAGAGTAGTCATTGGGAAGAGGATTTGGGGAGGGGATGCTAAGGAGTAGTAGAAGTTTTCTCATGGATTGTGGGGGCCTTTGAAAGGTTGAGGGGCTGTGCATTTTGTAACCATCACTCTAGTGGCAGTGGGGGGAATGGATTGGAGGAAAGAAGGAAGGAGGGAGGAAGATAGATCAATTTCTTGTTAAGTTAATAGGGACCATATTTTTAAAGGGACACAGGCAGACTGTGGCTGACCAGGATGGCCACAGGTATGTCACATGAAGAAGACTCAAGGATCCAGATAGATTTAACATGAAGAAACACACTGGGAGAGACATCCACCTCCCACTGCCGAGTGGTCATGTCTAAGGGAGCAGAGCTGTGGTGTGTGGTGCGGTGGGGACATGGCTGAAGCTCCACACAGGGAAGGAGCCACTTTATCACAGAATCATTTGGCAATGGGACAGGTTTTACATATACAAATAGGATTACTTCTGGTTTTATTTTCCCTCGTGTCATGTGGACACAGCTAGATGGTTTTCACTACCTGAAAACTTTGGAGGGCACATTTGGGGTGGTCGGCCTTAAAATAGAGACTACGTGATAGAATCAAATTTCACTTTGGGGGCTCCCCGGGACATCCCACAGAGCTGTGCTAATGCAAAACTGAGGAACCAGGAGACACCATGGGGCTGATTAGGAGGAACATGTTCTTTGTCAACTAAAACTTTGGGAACAGACCATTTTCTTGCACACCCCATCTTCTGGATGAAAAGAAAAAAAAAGACACTCCTTCTTTTTAATCTTTTAATTTAAAAACCACCCAATCTTATTATGAACTTTCTATTGAGTCACATGCAGAGGATTCCTTTTTTTTTAATTCTTCACCCTGCTATTCTGCTTCAACTCCTAATGCCTCCCCAACCTTCCTCCCTACCCAGAAGAACCCAAACTCATGAACTTGACTCAACTCAACTCAAAAACAAATGCTCGTGGAAAGCTCACTGTTACTATCAGCAGCCCCACCCCCACCTGGCGCCGTCTCCCCAGAATTAATTCAGGAGGGAAGCTATAATCTGATTTTAGATTAATGATGTCCTCAGCAGCTCCTCCGGCTGTCATTCTCTCCCTCTCGTTTTTTCTTCCCCCTCTCCTTCCCCCACCCCCTCCATCAGCTCCTATACCGCTTTCAGGCCAATCTTCCCACACTTGATTTCTGCACCTCCTAATATTTAATTTTAATTCCAGCCCTCCCTTCCCTTGCAAATCCTCTGGCTATACAGACCAAACTGGCTTTCCCTCTGGTTCCCTTCTGCTTTCTTTATTATCAGGGAGTCCGATTAGCATCTGACAGGAGAGCTGAGTCGACTCTATTCTGCCTTGGTTTTAAAACAGAAGGCAGATTATTGCCCCTGTTATAAATGTAATGGACATTTTAATTTTCTGGGAGCCAAGAATAGGCAATCCCCCTGCAGTCAAAATGGAAGAAGGCCCCAGAGCTCCAGGCACCCCCCCCCCCCCCCGCTACCCCTCAACCCCCCATCTTCCTCTGGAGGCCCAGGGGAGCCACTGGCTGTGGCTGAGCCAGGCAGGTCCCACGTGGCAGTTTTGAGTGGGAGTGGATAGTAATCCCCAGAGAGCTTAGGGGCTGGGCCACAGTGCGGGGGTGGAGGTGGGGGTGATGCTCTAGGAGGGGCTTTAGCAAGCTGAGGGGCAAGGGGAAAGAAGGAGACCCCTTCCTCATAGTACCCACAGCTCTTTCCCTACCCTCCTTCACTTGTTCCAGGGTCAAATGGCAGCAGGGGCCAAGTCGGCCAGCAGCAGAGCAAGGGTTCATGTTCTGCAGGGGCTGGCAGGGGCGGATGGTGAGACAGGCCTCAGGCCTTTGGACACAGCCATGAGCAAGAGTCTCCAGACTGCAGGCATCTACCGGGGCATAGAAATGTCCAAATGGTGGGCTCTTGGGAATGTAGGACCCCCCCGCCCCCCCAAGAGTGGGTGTCTCTTGTCTGGAAATACAGGTCTGCCCTCCTTTTTCCCTCTGGAAGAAGCTTTCATTCATCAGATGAGAAGTCATCTGATTTGGGGCAGTGGCAACAGGCTCCTTAAAACTCCCGCGGCCACCTCCTAGTGTGGCCTTCCTTATTTTAGTCTTCATACAGCCTTCTTTTAAGGACATCTGTCATGCATTCAGGGTCCACACTACTGTAGCATGACCCCTCATTTTCACTTGATTACATCTGTTTAAACCCTATTTCTAAATAAAGTCATGTTCATAGGAATAATGGTGGTTGTTAGGATGTTGATCTTTCTTTTAAGGGGACAAAATTCACCCCACAATAGAAGGCTACTTATTCTGTGAGAAGCTTGAGATCACAGAAAGGGAGGGAACTGGACTTGGAGGGAGGGGACTGGACCTCAGGACTAAGCGCTAGAAACCGTGTTATCTTGAAAAAGTTCCTGTACCTTTATGCGCCTCAGTTTTCTTGACTGCAAATGAGGACATCCATCTAGATTTTGGATGTAACCTCTGGGACTAGCAGTCTACGATTTAAAATTTATTTTTGATTTAGCCATTGTCCTCCCTTAAGGGGAAAGACAAAAACTGAATAATAAGAAAACCAAGGAAGCATAGAAGTAGGAAAAAAAGGAAAAAGGAAAAGCAAATGAACAGAGAAGCAGCAAAGAACGGAGGAACAGAGGACAAGGAGGGAAGCAGAAGTGACCACAATCACCAGGACAGAACCAAAGCTGGAGTCTGAGGCCGTGGGGCACGGGGCTGAAAATTGGAGCCCACTGGCTTTGTGTGTGTGTGCATGCGTGTGTGCATTTAACCTTGTTTGCTCATAATCTGGCTGCAAAAAAATATAGCTATATAATAAGGCACAGAACATTCCCCCTGGCTGCATACTAACGCCTGCTTTATAAACCATTATCTCCTGAAGCTATTAATTTGGAGCATATTGTGTGAGGGAGTGCTGAGGCACGGCCAGGTGAAGGTGCTCTGTGTGTGTGTGTGTGTGTGTGTAAAAAGAGCTTTCTTCCCCTCCCTTAAAATAAAGCAGTTTGTTGACAAAAGTGAGGTCAGGGAGAAAACCATTTTCCAGGGTCTGCTGTGTTGAGCTGCCTTCTCACGTTCCACCTGGGAAAACTGCAATGGAAGCAGCCTTCCCTTACCAGACCTGCTCCTGCCCTCTCCCTCTCCTCGCCCAGGGATCCCAGTGTACACCCAGTGCCTTGGCCCCAGGCAGTCTGCAGTCAGAGTCACCTCTATACCTGCGGGTCTCTCAAGGGTGGGAATCCTTGTGCAGAGATTCCCCCCAGTAAATCACCTCATTGGTAAGAAGCCGCATTCCTGCTTCCTTTAACTATTGCTCTTGGTTTCCAGGGTACCAAGTTATACAGCACCTCAATTGGATTCATATTCACCCCATCCCCCAACTCCATTGTTGCTGCCTTTCCCATAATAGCTGGTCTGCAATAATTGTGCAGCAAGTAGATTTGCCAATTAAATTGTGCAGCAATAATTTTGCAGTGATTAGGGGTGCACATAAATAATTGTGCAGCAAATAGGGGTGCAAATAAAAATCCAGCAGGCCCACTACATTAGAATTTCAATTCAACAATAAACATTTTAGTATATGTCCTAAATGTTGCATGGGACACACTTGTACTAAAAATTATTTGTTGTCTCTTTGAAATTCAAATTAAACTGGGCATCTTGTATATTCCATGGCAACCTGAGCAGCAGAGGAAACTGACAATGCAAAGCTCCCTTGCTCTGCCTGTCATTCTTTTTGGGTCTTAGGCAGCTAAGTCACTGCACTATGGGCAACCATCACTCCCTGACCCCTGACCCCCTCTGATATTTTTCATAGCAGAATTTTTCAACCTTTTTTTTTTTTTTTAATCTCCCAGCACAGTTGAATCTATAGTTAAACTTCCATAGCACACTTAAATTAAGTTGATTAAAAAAAAAAAAAAGTGAAAAATAAATGAAGAAGAAGAATATACTTACTATGCTTCGAATTTCTTTCAAAAATAATTTAATTAATTTTTAAAAGTTTTCGCAGCACACCTAAGATCCTCTCACGGCACACCAATTGAGAATCACTTTCATAGGATACTATTAGTTCTTCTTGTTCTTGGTCAGTCTCCTTTGGATAGAAAGAGTCAGGTACATGCCACAAGTAAATACAGAGCCCTGCCCATCTCCCAGATCAAGCCTTGGGAATTGTGTCTCCTTGCCATTGTGATTTGTTAGTCAGTCCTCAGTTAATTCTCTTTTTTCCCCACACTCATTCCTCCATGGGTATTAATCTTTTGCCACCAGAACACTAGGGAGTGTGGAATGCAAAAATCTATCAAAATGGCAAACATTCTAGCAATCACACTTCTAAGAATATGCCCCAAAGAAATAATCAGAGGTGTGCAGAGAGATTTATGTACCAGCATGTGCCTTCCTGTGCTATTTATAATAGTGAAATATTTGGATGTCCAACAATGGGAGAATGGTAAATTATGGGAATTCTTAGAGTGGAATATTATGTGACAGCTAACAATCACATTTTTAGAATAATGTTTTATGACATAGCCATGTTAATGATAGAGGGAGTGGGAAAAGTCGTGAAGCATGGCAGTGTGATCCTGATATACACAAGACAAAGCCGAGAAGGAAATTCACCAATGTGTTAGTTGCTTGGAAGAGTGTGGGGTCCAGCCTTCAGGGCTGCATGCAATTCACCTCTGAATTTCTCCTGTTCTGATGTCAGAGCTCCATGGCTGAACATCAGCATGAAATTATAGCGTAGCCCCCCTTTACCTTGCTTTTTCTTATTTTCCAGCACTAGAGTAGGACGTGGAAAGACAGGGAAGAAACCAGTGCCTCTGTCCATAAAATCGTGTCTCCTGCGGATGTTGTGATGATGACACACCTTGGAGCATCCAGCAGTGACTTGGCCCCTCTCAATCCCTCTATCTTGTCTCCCTGTCTCTCTGTTTGCAAAGGATGCTGACTGGCTTCCTGAGAACCAAATTGCATCCTAAGGAGGTCCTCATCGACATTCTTCTATGGCTCCCTAGTACCTTCATCAGTAGTTCCCAGTCTGTAGAGGCTCTCTGAAACTGCAGTTTAGGCACCCACACGTGTCCCATGCATGGTCAGTAGATCCAGTAAATACGCATGTCACTTTCCGATACAGGTAAAACCTGTTGTCATCAGTACAATTCCCCAAAAATTTGATTTGAAAAGCTTTTTGTTGGGGAGGAAGAAGGGAGGGTTGAATAGGTGAAGCAGAAGGGATTTTTAGGGCTGCGAAACGATTATTCGGTACGATACTGTAATGGTGGATACGCTCATTGTGTGTTTCAAACCTTGGAGAACTTACAACACAGAGTGAGTACTAATGGACAGATGCTAGCTAGTAACAGTGTATTGATATGGGCTTATTAACTGTGACATGGAATGTAAGATGTTAAAAATGGGAAAACTGAGGCAGGCAATGGGGGGATCTGTGGAAATTCTCTGTACTTTACACTTACTTTTTTTCTGTAAATCTAAAAGTGCTTTCCTCAAAAAATAAAGTCTATTAATCTTTTAAAAAGCCTTTTGTAAGTAATGTAGTCATACTTTGCTTACATGCTTTGTAATCAATCAACTTAAAATTATACTTATGATCAAGTGATGAACAGTGAAACAGAGAGAAATTATTTGCTTTTTAAATTGTGATTGTTGATCTTTGTTTTCTGCTTCGGGAGTAAAAATATGAACTTGATTTTTTTTTAAGACTTCAAAGGTTTACTTATTTGGTATGAATGATTATTGGATCTCCACACAGCTTATTTATTAAGAGCCTTTAAAAGGGGAAGAGGTTCCCATATGAATTGGTGGCTTGGACCCCACTGGCCCGGGGACTTCTTACATCAATCAGCTGGTCTCCGAATGCCCCACTTCTAGGCTCTTTCCCCTATTTGCCATCTGCTCAAACCGCTGCTTTTTTGTCTTTTTACATTTCTCCCCTCTCCCATTTTGCTTCATTTTCTAGGGCTTGATTCAATTATCGCATCCTCTCTGAAGACTTCCAGGTTGTCTGAGTCAGAGACAGCCTCTTGCTTTGGGCCTCTAAAACATCTTGTTCACACCGTACCGCAGCCCTTGTTTTAATTCTGTTCATGTATCTGTTTCCCCTGATGAATTTATGGGCAATTTGGGGGGGGGGGGAAGATGCATGTTCTATGCCTTTTAAAAATTGTCCTTGGGGTTGCCCACTTGCACCCATCCTCTGTTCCTAGAGGTTCTATTCCCCCACTTCTGCTTACCTCTCTTTTATCTTTCTGAAAACTCTATTCTGTTACTTAAAACTTTTCCCAAGCTTCTTGCACAGTGACAAGAAATAAATTTGTTGATTGAAACAGTCACCTTGTCCTCCTCCACCCCCTGCCCACAATGGACATCCCACCTTAAGGATTCCCAAGCATTAGTTCATTCATTCATCCATCCATTCAACAACCACTTACTGGACATCTACTGTGGGTCAGAAGCTATTCCAGGTACTGAGGAGTTAGATGAAGAGATGGGCATAAGCAAGCACACGCACATAAATAAGGGATCTTCAAACAAAATAGGGTAATGCCATTCCCTTTGTCTTTTAACAAGTATTTATTAAGAACCTATGACATGTTAGACATTGCTCTATGTGCTGGGCATGCAGAGGGGAATGAAGCTGAGATCTTATCTTTAAGGACACTCTAATGACAGAAAAGGACCTGATGGGTGAGGTGTTAGACAAGATGGCAAAGTAGACATGTTTGAGGAGCTGCCTTAGGCCTGAAAAATGAAGAGCAAGGTACTTGAATAAACAATTATTTTATAAATAACAAAAAACAATCAGTCATGGAAAGATCAGGAAGAGGATTGCCCCAAGTAGATAAAAAATAAGTGCAAAGTCCCTGAGGTGGGAATGAGTTTGGCGTGAGGAGCACAGAGCTGGCGGGCAAGTCTGCAGGGCTGAGAGGTGAGGGCAGGAGCTCCAAAGGGGCTGTGCGGGTGGTGCTCAGGGGTTTGGGGAACTATAAGCTTAGGATGGATGTATGTAGTTAAATTCCCCAGAGCTCCCTCCTCAAGATTTGATTCATTGAGTCTGGTGTGAAGCCTTGGAATCCACGAAACTGGTGTCCCTGAACAGTTCTTGGTGGTGGATCTTAGATTACTAAGACTAGCCAAATGCTTGCCACTTGGATTTGGAATCAGCACAGGCTTTGGGTAAAATATATCACTGAGCCACTAGCAAGGAGCACTGCAGCATCCCAGACCCAGCTCTCCTTTGGCCCAACATCGAGACTCCTTTATGTTCTGGAAAAGTCTTGGTGCATTTGTGGCTCTTCAGCTTCCTATGCGGGCCCCAATACCTGGAGTGAGCAGTACAGGGGCCACACTGGCTCTGAGAGCAGAGTTCTGTAGTGCATTCCAGTTAACTTGTCTGCACTCCTAAAATGGTTCCAAAATAAAACAAAAGTTCTGGATGAGAGTTACTCAAAGATTCCCTCTTTACAAATAAGACAAAGTCAAATAAAAATTTGGATTATGTTGTTTACATCAAAATCATGATAATCTGACGAAGCAGGTAGGCCAAGAGCATTACCTCTTATCCACTGTAGAGTTGAATTGAGTCCAGGCTGTCTGAAGACGTTTAGGGTCAGCTCCTCACTCCATGTTCAGGCCACACCCACACCTTAAACCTTATTTCCTGAAACCTTATTTCTTGTTCTGCCCCACTGTTCACAGACAGGAGACAGGTGGAAGGAGAGCTATTTTGTTTTAAAGGAGTCTGGAGAAGAAACACAACCTCTCTTCTTCGTCCTTTCTAGGGCCTTTGTCTCCTGGAATTTCTTGTGCAAAGAAAGGAAGGCAGGGCTGAGCTCAGGGCTGAGGGTTGGAGAGCTGAGTTCCAGTCAAACTCTGCCCCTTATTAGCTCGGGGCTTTTAGTCAAGTCCTTTCCCTCTCTGGCCCTGGATTTGCTCCTCTGCAAAGTAAACTGGTGAGATGAAATGTTACTTCTGATATTCTGTGATTTTTTTTTTAGTCATTTGCTTTATAGAGCTTGAGAAATTGAGGCTCAGTGTTAGGCTATCTTGGAGAAAATTGCCTTTTGAATAGAGAGTGGAATTACGATTGCTCTCTGGTTCCCCATTCAGTGAGCTGGACACCATAAGACCACATTCCCTCCCCGGAAAGCTGTGTTCAAAGCAGCGTGCAGAAAGGCCAGGAAACAAGCCCACTGGCCTGTTGGTCCTGCTTCTCATTTTCTGTTTCAGTGTCATTTAGATGGAAGTTTTTATTATCTCTTTTTTTCTTGAATTCCTTTCTTTCCTACTGGGATACTGCTGCAAACACAAGAGAGGACAAATGCTAATTTTGTCTAGAACTGGAGACTAATTTTTTTTTTTTTAAGGAGATGGGAAACTCAGAGGGAACATGCTTTATTTCATAGCATCAGTGAAGCAGAGGAAGGAAGAGAGGATGCTGTGCTATGGGAAGTCCCACTGTCTACCCTTGAAATGAAAAAGTAGACCTGAGGGTCCCTGCCTGAAGTGACATTACATTTGTCTGGGAGACACAGTCCATCGACTGGAAAACACAAGGATGTGCCTGGGACTAGCTCACAATCTCAGAGAGGTTTTGATCCAGGCACTGACGGTGGTCATGGACACCTGGAGAGTCTTGCCACAGTTCCATCACTCCATACTTGGAGTTGTGCAATTTGGACCTGATTGGGCAGTGAAGCAAGCCTGTCCAGTGGAGAGCACCAGCAGCCCCCACCCACAGAGCAATGTCAATGAGAATACCTTTGTGTCTTCCAGAGGGAGCATTTACAGGCAGGGTTGTGTCCATGAATACAGTTGGGCTGCTTGAACATGGCTTCCATCTTTTGGGGAATGCAAAGAGCCCTGGAGTCATAAGCCTTTGGCATTAAACCCCCTTTCTTTTTAGTTTTCTCATCTTCAAAAGTTGTCATAATTTTGTTAGAGGTCCCTTTTAGCTCATATACTCCATTGTTTTATGACTTGTAAATGTGACTGAAGCTCTGAATGGAAGTGAGATTAACTTGAAATGTACTGGAAGGTTGGGCTTGGAGCAACAGATATAATAAGTTGGGGTGATTTGTGGAGAATTTTACTAAGAGAAACAAGGAAATGGAATTGTCTCCCCCACCATCTTCATCCCCCTGGCCCCAAAACTATTGCTTTACCCATAGGTCATTTGAATCTTTTTAGGCCAGCCTGTTAAAAGAAAGCAAGATAGTTTGGGCTTGCATGAGAGCAAGTAAAATACCACAGCAAGCCCCCCCAAAAGTCAGAGGCTGAAACACAATATGCTAAGGTCTTTCAGTTGTGTCACAGTCCAAAGCACTTTGAAACAGGTGGAATAGGATCTGCTCCACAAAGTCATTCAGGGACTCAAGAGTTTGTGATTCCATCCTCCCCCGGTCCTCCAAGCTTTCTGTTCAGCCAGCGGATGGGAAAATAGAGTGGAAACCTGACTAGAGCGTACAGGCCAAGCCATGAGTGGCGGATACCGAGGCTGCTCTCATTCCATTCAACAGGAGTGGTCGTGTAGCCCCAACTAGATGACCAGGAACTGGGAAGTAGGACCCAATGTTGTGGCCCAGAAAGAACAGGAGAATGAAGGCCTGGTTGAGGCTACTTCTGCAAAGGAAGCAGAGGCGTTCGTCCTTGCCCTCTCTAGAGCTTGTGCACTCTTTACATGAAGGCAGTGTTCCTGTCACTGTAGGATTGTACCCTCCCTTGGCGTGCCATTATTGGTTTCACACAAAAGCGCTATTTAGGATAGTGGTGGCCCTGTATGTGCTGTAAAGTCAAATATATATCTAGTGTCTAATTTCAGCTGCACTAATTAATCATGAGCACTGACTAAAAAACCTGCTCCCAGATGACAAATGAGGCAGTAGAAGGGTCTAGGGATGAAGTTAACCAATTTCATGGGGTTGGTGTGAAGTTTACATGAAATCAGATATTTAAGGTGACTGGGACAGAGTAGGTAGTCAATAAATAGTGTCAGTTCTCTTCTCACTTCCCTTTTGGAATAGTCCAGATGCCATGAGAACCCCTATGAGGAATATGGGTCTATGGTTCAGCTCATTAAATGAATTTGGGCCAGTTCCAGCTCCTTACTGTTATAAGATTCTTTCCATCCTTGTTGAAGTGCAGGATAATGTTAGCTCCAAGCCTGATTTCCTTTAAGTAGTATGTGTTTAGTAAGACATAAAATAAAAGTCCAGAACCATATAGAAGAAGAAAGATAATTATACTAAAAATCTAGGCTACTTTAGTGATTGCTATGGAATATTTGAGTTTTGACCTGCCTGGTAGCCAAGATGAAAAGAGCAGAACAGAGTGGATGACAACAATCATTGTATGAACTAAGAAAGATGCCTCTTTGGAAGGGAATAGTAACTTTTTTCCTGGGGCTAAAATGTAGAGGGCATCTTTCAGGTGCTATAGATAAAGCCACGGTCTTTCCGGCCACAGGCTGCATGCTGATTTTGTGAGGGCATTTTTTGCTTATCTGTGGTGTCAGATATCATGAAAATTATGCATGGGATTTTTTTTTTTTTTTTTTTTTTTAAATTTCTAAGATTTAATAGTTTTGCCTTAGACCTTCTGGGCTTGGCAAATTTTTTTTATTTTTTATTTTTATTTTTTATTAAATCATAGCTATGTACATTAATGCAATCGTGGGGTTCAATTTGCTGGTTTTATATACAATTTGAAATATTTTCATCAAAAAAGTTAACATAGCCTTCATAGTGTTTTCTTAGTTTTTGTGTTAAGACCTTTGTATTCTACATTTAGTAAATTTCACATGTACCCTTGTTCTTTTTCTATTTATTTATTTATTTTTTATTGTTGGGGATTCCTTGAGAGGACAATAAGCCAGGTTACACTGATTGCATTTTTTAGGTAAAGTCCCTCTTGCAATTGTGTCTTGCCCCCAGAAGGTGTGGCACACACCAAGGTCCCACCCCCTCCCTCCTTCCCTCTCTCTGCTCTTCTTTTCCCCAGCCCCTCCCTCCTTCTTTCTCTCTCTGCTCTCCCCTTCCGCCACCCCCATCATGACCTTAATTGTCATTAATTGTCTTCATATCAAAATTGAGTACATAGGATTCATGCTTCTCCATTTTTGTGATGCTTTACTAAGAATAATGTCTTCCACTTCCATCCAGGTTAATACAAAGGATGTAAAGTTTCCATTTTTTAAAATAGCTGAATAGTATTCCATGGTATACATATACCACAGCTTGTTAATCCATTCCTGGGTTGGTGGGCATTTAGGCTGTTTCCACATTTTGGCGATTGTAAATTGAGCTGCAATAAACAGTCTTATGATACAAGTGTCCTTATGATAAAAGGATTTTTTCCCTTGTGGGTAGATGCCCAGTAATGGGATTGCAGGATTAAATGGGAGGTCTAGCTTGAGTGCTTTGAGGTTTCTCCATACTTCCTTCCAGAAAGGTTGTACTAGTTTGCAGTCCCACCAGCAGTGTAAAAGTGTTCCCTTCTCTCCACATCCACGCCAGCATCTGCAGTTTTGAGATTTGTGATGTGGGCCATTCTCGCTGGGGTTAGATGGTATCTCAGGGTGGTTTTGATTTGCATTTCTCTAATAGATAGGGATGATGAACATTTTTTCATATGTTTATTAGCCATTCGTCTGTCTTCTTTAGAGGTTCTATTCATGTCTCTTGCCCATTGATATATGGGATTGTTGGCTTTTTTCATGTGGATTAATTTGAGTTCTCTATTAAACATGATAATTTTTATTATCTCTCTTTTTTTTTATAGCACATTTCTTTCTTATGGTTGGACCTAATTATGTTTAGATCAAAGAGTTAAAATCCATTTTTCATTTTTTTGAGAAACAACTTTGTCTACATGTCATCCTACCAATTTCTGGCTAGTTTTTGAGGTTTTAAATTTAAACTAAAATATGATACAATAGGGCTATGATTATATAAATCTACTAATTTGTTGAAATAGAAAAATTCTGCTTGGAAAACCCTCCGCCTATTTATGAAAGGGCAGGAAAATTTGCCAGCTCCCCTTTGCCACTGAGTTTTATGATTTGGTAAATGGTTCTATCTTAAAATGTAACTATGAGAAATCAAACAAGTACTTCACAGTAATTCATCTTCTTGAATTATACCTGAGGATTGACTGAACGTCCTGTTGACCCTTGTTCATATACAAAGTTATGAGTTTAGAGCCTCTGATATTTTAGGCTGTTGGATGATTGCATCTTTAAACAATACCTATTAGGTCCCAACCTCCTTGTAAGAGGTGGTACATTTTGACCTCTAAGACAGACCCTACTGAGGCCATTAATGACTAATATGAAGTGGGACTGATAGTTGGGGAGCTAATGTGAGCCTTGAAGTTTTCAGAGGACTTTTAAGCTTTTTTTCTTTTTATCTCCATCACAGGCAAGTTATTGCAGCTTGGATATGATAAACATAGTATCTGTAGTCTCTAGAGTGATCCTATCTGCAACCAGGGAGCAGGAGCATTGAAATATAGATGAAGGAAGTTTGGCTGCGAGTTATTTTCTAAAAGTGGGAGATGAATACGAAGGTTAATAGAGTAAACATACACTATTATGTTTTACATAGTTAATCTGGCATATTTGGGTTTTGGTTTGTACGTCTTTGGTAATTTTCAGCTGTGCTTCAATGAGTTAGTGGATTTTGCTATGGAATTGGAGGGAGCATAGAAGTGTTTTAGAAATTAAAAGATAAACTTGAGGGGGGAGGATGTTTGGCAGAAGGAGGAAGGGTTTGAGGTGGGATCTCACCTAATGTGCACATCATGAAGGTGTATAACATGCCCCTGGGTGAGGCTCTTCTACAAATGGAACTTTACCCTGGAAGTGAGAACAATGTAGTTTAAAAATTGTATCCTCATATTAATCTGAAAAAACAAAAAGAAAATACTAAAAACAAAAGAGGTAAGCTTGAAAATTGGAGCAGGTACCAGGAAGATTTGAAAAATAAACAAAAAAATCAATAATATAATGAAAATGGAAAGTTCAGTGGATGTGTCCAATGACAGGTTAAGCAAGGCCAAACAGTGAATTATTGAACAAAAAGATAGCTTTAAGGAAATTATTCAGAATGTAACTTAGTGACAAAGAGAGAGTCAAGGGGTGTGAAAGCTGGAGTTACAAAATCCAACCATATCTAATCAGCATCCCAGAAGAATACAAGAGAGAAATAAGAAAAGGAAACATTCAACAATAACGTTTAAAGAAGCAAGTTCTCCATTAAAGAGACCACTGAATTCCAGGCAAAATAGATTGCAACTACACACACCAGAGCAGAAAGTCAAGTAATAAAGAGAGGCTCTTACAAGCAGGTAGGGAGAAAGGAAGGATCACCAGCACAGGAAGGGTGGCTGGACTGATGGTGGACTCTTCAAGAGCAACGGTGGGCCTTGGAAGTGAAACAACACCTTCAATGTGCTGGGATGAAACACTGCCATGCGGAAATTTTCCTACTCAGCGACATTATCTTTGAAGGAGTGTAAAATAAGACATTTTTAGGATAGTAGAAACTGAGTTTGCAATCGGCGTCTAGATTTATACTAAAAGCAATCTGAGAGGATGTATTTTAAGCAGAAGGAAGGTGATTTCATTTGGAAGTTCTGAGATGCAAAATAGGATGATAAACAAATAGAGAGACAAATGACCAAGTCTAAATGAATATTGGCTATAAAATTATATATCTGTATTGAGAAGAAAAAACAATGTAGAATTAAAGTAGGTGACAGCTGGAAGGGGATGAATGGAGGTAAATTGTTCTCAATTCCTTATCTTTGGAAAAGGGAAAATATACAGATTAACTTTAGACATTGACAAGTGAAGAATAATAAATATGAGGGTACAATTTTTTTTTTTTTTTGCAGTTTTTTGCCAGGGCAGGGTTTGAACCCACCACTTCCGGTATATGGGCCAGCACCCTACTCCTTTGAGCCACAGGTGCCACCCCGAGGATACAATTTTTAGGTTGCATTTTCTAATTTTGTAGTTTTTCCTTTCACTTGATAAGTAGTGGCTTCTACATTGCTCTGCAAATAGACCAGTGAATTAACACATAGAGCTCAGAAACAGATTTACTGTAAATGGAAACTCAATTTTGAACGGGTTGGGCCTTAAAAATCAGTGTAAAAGGAATAAAGTATTTCCATATTTAATAAATAAAATTATATGTAATATAGGCATATAGAATACAAAATAATTTCTAGGTTCATCAAAGAAATAAATGTGAAAGTTTAAAAACTATAAAACAGTAGGAAGAAAACACATAATAATATCTCTAGGAATAAGGATAAAGGAGCATTACTTAAACAAGATGCAAAAAGTGGAAACTATAAGACACAAAATTGATATGGATAATTTTATTCATTAAAAAGTACCATAATCATAGTAGAAAAACCCCCAAACAGGGAGCGGATATTTAGAAAATATGTAACTGACAAGAAATTGGTTTCCAGAATATGGAAAGAGTGCCTACAAATAAATAAGAAACAGAAAAACAACCCAGTGAGAAAGTGAGCAAAAGTATGATTTGTAAAACAGAGGAAAAAGGAATGGCCCATTCCGCATCCGCCAATTGGAAAAAGTTAAGAAAATGGATAATGCCAAGTGAGGTTGAGAGGAATTCACATCGGCTGATGGTGGCTATATATTGATACAGAAGTACAATTCCTTTGGAAATAGCTTGACGTTGTCTCAGAAAGTTTAACATACACTCAGCATAGGTATATACTCCCCAGAAACTCTTGTACATACTTACCAGAAGACATATAAAAGAATATTCACAGAAACATTGCTCATATGAGAAACACACACGTGTGCACTTGCACACACACGAGAAACAAAAAACTTGAACAACTGAAATGTTATTAAGCGCAGAATGAATAAATACATTGACATACATGCATAGTCATACAATGGAAGGCTATGCAGCAGGTAAAAATGGACAAACTACATTACTGACAGAGATACATCTTAAAAAAATATATAATGTTGGCCAGGCACAGTGGCTTACGCTTGTAATTCCAGCACTCTGGGAGGCTGAAGCAGGTGGATTGCCTGAGCTCATGAGTTTGAGACCAGCTGAGCAAGAGTGAGACCCCATGTCTAAAAAGTAGCAGGGTGTTGTGGCAGGTGCCTGTTGTCCCAGCTATTTGGGAGGCTGAGGCTTGAGCCCAGGAGTTTGAGGTTGCTGTGAGCTATGATGCCATAGCACTCTAGTGGGGGCAAGAAAGTGAGACTCTGCCTCAACAGCAACAACAACAACAACAATACAACAACAACCTCCCCCCGAGAAACCCCCCCAAATGTAACGTTGAATTGAAAAAACATGACAGAAAGGATGCATCCAGTGTGGCCAGCCATCCGTTCATCTCTCCTGTGGATGCCTCTTTCTTGGATACAGTGTGTGCACACAGTGTGGCCAATTCCTTTGTGGAATGAGTGAGTGTGGGGAATGAGGAAGAGAAGTAGATAGGGACACCCCCCAAGCTCTGACCTGGGCGACTGGGTGGAGATGGGGGTGTCCCTCACCGAGACAGGGTTTGGTGAGGGGTCGTGGCAAAGGGCTGCATGACGTGTTCATGTGTGGGCACGCTGAGTCTGTGGAGCCTGCGTGGGACCCGGGTGAAGCCTGGGTCTGTGGAGCCTGCCTGGGACCCGGGTGGAGAAGGCCTGCAGAAATGAGACTGTTAAATATTCTGATCTGGACACCAGGCCATAAGTGCATGGTAAAGTACCTAGGAGAGGTTTCCTCTAACCTTGCTGATTCTCATATTCTTCCCTCATATATAAATTATTACCACCATAATTCTAGTTCATTGGGTCTTCCAAAACTCCAGCGTAAATTTCTGCACAGACAGGCCACAGGTTCCTGGAAGAAGCTGCCGCCTTGCACGGGCCTCATCGCTGCCTGGAGGTTTTCTCCAAGAACACTGCCGCACTGTCACATGACTGAGCATCTCATTCATTGTGATAACCCCAAATGTAGTGTTTCTGGGGCTTGCCCACAGCTTTAAAGGCTCAAGAACATGTTGCTTAGCTATGGGCCAAAATATTGTTGGCTAAATACTGTCCTTTTGTTAACGAAATAGTAATAACTAATTAACATTGAGCTTTTTTTTGATTATATTTTCAGGGAAGAAATAATCAGCAATTTGGTTTTATGATGTCCTTTTATGTTATTTGAACAACCCAAACTTATTAGTTTTTGGAAACAAATAAGCAAGAGGCAAGTCATGCTGTGTTTTTATTTTTCACAATGTTTATCTCTAAATACAAAGAACTGTGTAGGTTCTTATATCTGAAAGACCTTGAAAATCATGATTGTGGACCATCCTTATTTTTACCAGTAATGGAGCTGAGGCGTATCTAGACTAATGGCCTGTTTATAGCAACAATACAAATATAGGAAGTGGAGAGTAGGCGCCATGATATTTGCTCTCCAAATTGATTTTCAGTAGGTCCTCATGACCCAGGAAAACAGTCTTAAAAACACCACCCTGATGTATAAACAAAACTCTTGTCAATTAAATGACTGCTTTAAAAGCCAGTATAAGGTCTATGCTCAACACATTCTAGTTTCCACCCTGGGGCTAGAGACCCACTCATTCAATATGTTCCTTCATTTGCTCCTAATAGCCCCAAATTGAAATAGATGCTCTAAGATATGGCAGCGATCATCGGCCCTAGAATACTCCTAGAGCAATGCACAGTGTATTTGTACATCAAAGTAGATGAAGAGATATATTATTGATCAGTTTTTTAGAACACAAAGGGCAGATGTGTTCACATTTTAGCTCCGTAGGGGGCTATGTTATTACTTTTTAATGTGCACATATATAAGTAAAAAAAAAAAAACAAACACACCCACACACACAAGCTATACAAAACATCATACTGATTAAAAGAGCAGCTCCGTATTGAAAATTTGTTGCAGGGTGCAGAATGGAGCTTACAATGAGAAGAGGGGGTGGAGAGAGAGAGAGAGAACGGTCACAGCTTTTGGTAACATCTAATTTAGGAAGGAAGAGTTGTGAAGAGGTTTTAAAAAAATGGTCTATAAAGAGCAACAGCTTCTGACCCGGAAATTGACAAAAGATCAAGTTTTGGCAATTGTTTCCTCCCTCCCCGCCCTCCCTGCCTCCCCATTTCTCCTTCCCTCCTGCCCCCCTCTCTGCCTCCTTTCTTTTGTTTGGAGACAGGGTCCACCCAGGCTGCAGTGATGTCGTGTCACTGTCATGGCTCACTGCACCCTTGAACTCCTGGGCTCAAGTGATCCTCCTTCCTCAGCCTCCCAAATTGCTGGGATTACAGGCATGAACTCCTGAGCCCAGCCGACAATTGGTTTTTTAAAAAGAAAAATTCTTAAATTTTTGTTCTGGCTGAAGATACTGACAGGAGGAGGAAGCGGGGTCTTTCAGCCTCCGCAGAGGGGGTGGCCTTCAGAGTAAGATTGGAAGTGTGACAGGGTTTAGAATCCTGGAGGGGTGGGGGAGGGCAGGGGATAGGCTCAGCCCAGACCTTTCCTGGTTGTGTGATCTGTGCCTGAGTGGGAAGCAGTGGCACATGAGCAGGTGTCCTGAGGTAGGATGGGGGGTGTGGGGCGGGGGGACTGGAAAGGAAACAGTGAGGAGGGAAGGGAGGAAGCGAGGCCCAAGACATCGGTCAATCTCTTTGTGTCTTCACAGCTCTGAAACAGGCAGAGTACTCGGCATAAAGACTGTCAGCGTTATGATGTGGTGGATAAGAAAGTTGATGTGAGAGCGGAACAGTGAGACACGGACCCTGAAGATCAAGAAATGGGTGAGTGGATCCCCCTGCAGGCCCAGGGTCCGGGTTAGGTATTAATTGCACAGCGGGAACACAGCATATGTTCATGTCATCAATCCATAGCTCACCCTGCTGGGGATCAGAGGGTCAGGTGCAGCAATTCCTTTGTGAGGAGCACCCTGTCCCCCATTTTACCTGATTTTAAAAAGTGAAAGCAGAGAACCACCAGCATCCACAGGAGATTCCCCAGTGACAATAACTGTTGCAGTAGTGTTCCTATTTGTTGTTTGGGGTTTTGTTCCTGAGATATGTTCCCTAGGTTTGTCAACCAAGGGGCTTTACACCTTTCTTGGGACTTAGTAAGTATCCATGGAGACTTGGATTATTAATTTTTTTAAGAACAAGTTGTTCCAAATTGTATATAAAATCAGCACATTGTACCCCATAAATGCAGTAATCTACACAGTTGTGATCTAATAAAAAAGTGAAAAAAAAAAAAAAAAAGAACAAGTTGTTACTGTTCAACTCTTACAATGCAACTAATGTTTTTGATGCCTCAGATTCCCCAAAGGCCCTGTTGGGTGCTTTCAACTTTTACTTTTTTAAAGCAATGAAAAGGTAGAAAAAAGCCTAGAACAATTTCCCACATGTTTGATATGTATGTTGAAGATTATTAAATAATGGCTGCCCAGGGAAAAATATGATCGGATTTTATGGACATGTCTAACAATGATAGAGTGGACAGGATGGTAGCTTCATGTACTTTTTTCAAAATAAATGCATTTCTGTGATATGAGCTGTCAGGGGACGCCAGGTCTGGAAACTTAGGGTTATGAAGGAGAAATATACTGGTTCTGAGGAACTGGGGTATAATGTTGGCACATGATGTTTCTAGAGAATTTGATCTTTACCAATAATTCATTTTGTTTCTCCTTGCAGGACTCATTTCATTCCTAAATCATTTGAAGCTTTGTTAAATATTTAGCTAATGAGTTTTTCAAAGCACAGTATTTACTGCAATGTATGTTTGGTCATTATTTATGTTTATTGAGTATAATAAGTACAGCATTTCACCAGAATCCAGGATCTTAATCTCTAATCTAGACTCTTTCTCCCACCAGGTTATACTCATACAGAACATTAGTATTGTCGAAACTGAAACACTATCCTGTACATTTGACCCCAGACGCAATGATCAATTAATCAAATATTAAAAATGAAAACCAGTTATTCTGGCTTGTCACACTTTTATATTAAAATGGTGGTCCTTAATCTGCTTTGTTATAATGATTATAATCATTTTGTCACTGTCATTTGCACCTTGGTATTCCAGAAATTGTATCCAACATTTTAAAGGTAGGAATGTGAATGAAATCTCTTTTGGTTAGAATATTTTTTATAGTTCTTTCGAATTGGACTTTGCAAGTAGCTTGTTATTTCAAAATACTTTGGTGTTTAGAAATCGTCCTGAAATATTTATGTACAGAGATGATAAGCCCCAAAGTCAAACAGCTCCCATCAAACCTTCCTTTTGGGATGAACCACCTCTTTTGATGTGGAAAGAATCAAGTCAATTAGAAAAAAAAAAAAAGATTCCAAACCTAAGCCTGACTCAACAATTTAAAATCTTTCAACAATATTTCTAAAACTTGTGACTTCTGCCTTTGTTATAAAACAGTTCATTGGTAATTGATTTTGAATTATTTTTCTATTGTTTTTCCTTGTGAGTGTATTTGTCTAACATGTTCCTCTGGCATATAACTGCAATGCATTGTGTGTGTGTACACGTATATATGTATGCATGAGTTTGCAACATTCTGGTATACAGGATAAGTCATACTTACTTATGTTCCTTGATTTAGAGAAAAATAGCTTGATGAGTTATCTTTTCTATTTCTTAATTTATGGAGAAATGCTTTATATGTACATTTAAAGTTATATATTCTGGGCTGGGCATGGTGAGTCAGGCTTGTAATCCTTGCACTCGGGGAGGCTGAGGGGGGTGGATCACTTGAGCTCAAGAGTTTGAGACTAGTATGAGCAAGAGCAAGACCCCATCTCTACTAAAAAGATAGAAAAACTAGCTGGGCATGGTGGGAGGTTCCTGTGATCCCAGCTACTTGGGAGGCTGAGGTAGGAGGATCGTTTGAGCCCAGGAGTTGGAGGTTGCTGTGAGCTGTGACAACAGAGTGAGAGTCTGTCTCAAAAAAATAAAAAAAAAAAAAGGAAAGAAAAATATAAAATTGCATATTCTCTAAAAGTATTTGAGAATGTTTCTCTTAGTGTGGACATGACTCAAACTATCTAAATTCAAATTTGCTTCTTTGCTGCACTGACGGTTCTGAACACCCTGCTAGTGTTGTAGAAGCCAAGGATTGGAAGCCCAGACTTTGGGGAATTCAATTCATATTCAATTATCTTTTCTATTTGAATTCCCATCTGTGCTACTTGCTTGCTGTGAGCTTGGGCAAGGTTCTTAACCTCTCTGACCATCACTTTCCTCATGAAAAGTGGGGGATGGTAATAATACCCCACAAAGTGTAGTATCTTTGTGGTAATTGTAGTAATTTCAAATGAAATACTGCATTTGTAATGCACGGCACAACACCTGATGTGGAGGAAGCGCCTATTGAGATTTAGCTCCACTAGCAGCCCAGTAACTCTAACCTTGGTGATGGAGGCAATGAAAGGGCCACTGACATTTGCCCTTCAATATGCCCTGGGATAGCAGCTTTGTGTCATTGGTGCTCACTGAGCCCACGTAGCCAACAGTAGGTGAGTTGAAGGACACCCTTCTGGAGGAAAGTATAATTGAAAAAACACGTGATTACTTTGGAATACATACAGAAGTACGTGAGGGGGAGGATCTATGAAAGATTTATATAAAACATCCATATATCAGGTATTCATGGATTACTTGGATAATGAATGGACTCTGTGCCGGGCATGGAGGACAGAAAGATGCCTAAGACCAGGTCTTGTCCTTCTGCCTGTTCCACCCCTGTGTGTGTGTCAGGGTGGTAAGACCTTGAGAGATGAACTCGGCTTTTGAGTTGTCCCCTTCTTGGTTGAAGTCTAGGGGTGGTCTCATGCTCCTACCCTATGAAATTTATAACCAAATGGAGAGGACAGACAAGTAAAGCTCCATCTCACCTCCTAGGACAGTGCTGTCCAACAGTGATCCACACATGTAATTGTAAATTTTCTCCTAGCCACTTTATAAAAGTAAAAAGGGGGGTGGACATGGTGGCTCATGCCTGTAACCTTAGCACTATGGGAAGTTAAGGTGGGTGCTTAAGCTCAGGAGTTTGAGACTAACCTGAGCAATAGTGAGACCCTGATTCTGCTAAAGCTAGAAAAACTAGCGGGGCATCATGGCACCTGTAGTCCTGCTACTCAGGACGCTGAGGCAGGAGGATTGCTTGAGCCCAGAGTCTAAAGTTGCTTATGATGATGCCACGACACTCTACCCACGGTGACAGAGTGAGACTCTTATCTCCAAAAAAAAAAAAAAAGAAAAGAAAGGAAAGAAAGAAACAGGTGAAACTAACTTTAATGATACAGTAGAACTTCTGTAAGTTGACCACCCAAGGGACTGTAACAAACTCGTCAACGTACTGAGGTGGTCAACATAAGGCACTAGGCCTACATACTGATAGATACATGAACGTTACTTTCCTGTATAGCTTTTATTAGAGAATATCATATGAAATCATACATGATTAAACACAGTAAAATCATACATCCAGTATCATGCAAAATCAATACATGTACTGTTTTTGTGGTTTAATCATTCTTTCTGAAAAAAGAGTCAATCTTGGTCTGTTTCCTATGCTTACTGTGGAGAAGGCACTCTCAACAGTGACTCCACCACCCAGCACACTTGGGCATTTTCCCACAGCAGATCCTCTTCTTTTGGAGTCTCAGAAATTCTGTGTCGTCCTCACTTGTGTCTTCCACTTCATCGGCTGCTTCATGCACTTTCCCACTGGTCTGTACTTCAGTGAGCATCACTTGGAAAATTGCTTCTAGGTTCCTTGCAGGCTGCCACCTCCTCATCCATGGCAACAAAACCTTTGAAATATACTCCTTCAAATTCTACCATAGGAAATGGACTGTCTGATGGGGCCCAAACATTATGCTCTTGGGTGATGACAAATCCACCTTATCGAAACACTTCTGTATCATTTCTGGCTGAACTTTATTCTAAACATAACTGATCCAGAGGACAGCACTCAGAGTATGAACTGATACAGCAGATAAAGTTGCTTCCACAGTGGACTGCAGGTTTGTGTTTTAGTAATAACTGACTGCAGGAGGTGGGCTCAGTAGTGCATTTAAATGTTTTAACGATGGCCTGGTCAAGAGGTTGGATTTTTGAGGTCCTGTTTGGAGGCAGAAATTTCAGTGTCACATTTGTGAGATGATTCACTTGCAGGAGGCCAGGACAGTTGTCTACTGTTAGTAGAACAGACCATTTCTTCTTCATTTCTTCATATTTCCTACCCACTCCTCAAGGTGCGTGGAGCACCAGCCATCCACGCACGTTCATTTGATCTCTAAGTGATGGGAAGGTCCTGGGCTTCAGCTTCTTCAATGTGCCTGGCTTTGCTAATTTATCAATAGCCAAGGGCTTTAGTTTTTCTCCGGTTGAGCTAGCTCAAAGCAGAACTGTGAAAAATGTTCTTTGGAAAGTTTCCCACTCTGACATGTGTCACCCTTAATGATAAGGCTCCTGGCGGGTATCACCTTGAAAAAGAGTTTGCATTTGTCTGTAAAAGATGTCGTCATCTTTGAAGCTTCTGGTGAAGTATGGTAACTTTTTGATGAACTCTTCCACAATTTCTGTGGAACTTCATTGGATTCATCACACAAGACTTCATTGGATTCATCACCCAAGAACTCGTCCACAATTTCTATGGAACTTCATTGGATTCATCACACAAGGGAGATCTCATGCGGCAGTTGAAATTTCTACTTGATGTTTAGGAATCTGCCAGCCTGAATTCCTGTGTGAATTTTTTTTATCAATTTTTTGGATCATCGGTCCAAAGATTGGGGCAGTAACTGCCCCTGTTTGTCTGAACCAGTTTCATGTGGCTTTATCAAGGAATGTTTTCCTTTATCAAGGAATGTTTTCCTTCTTTTCTGCTGTAGGTCTGTGATTTCCTTACTCATGTGCATATTTTTGGATGTTGCCAACTGTTGTCTTGCTAACACCTTAATGTTCTACCATCATTTTTTGGCTGCTGCTTTCCAGAAAATGTAGGAGATAATCTTTTCTTTCAATGTCAGCTCTTTGAGTTCTTTCCTTTGGGCCATCATGTCTTAATTAACTGTAAAATTTTTCAGTAATTGTAGGATGTACCTGTAATTCAGACCCATCCTTTACATTGAAAAAGTCTTCTGCAACGCATAATAAACAATAGGACATTAGGCCTAATCCAACATGTGGTAATAATAAAACAAGGAAAAAGAAATTATGACAAAGAAAAAAATAATACGAATAAGGGACAAAGCCCATACCTTCTACTTCTTGGTGTAGAGTGGACTCAACTGGTTGAATTATAGAGAGTAAATTAATATTGTCTGTTATTTTCCAGCTGGTCAACATACAACTTACAGAGGTGGTCAATATATAGAGGCCAGCCTTCCACTGAGTACATGTAGTACGTGTCCAGCCTATGAAAATTAGGCCAACTTATGGAGGTGATTGCTGTAGAGAGGTGGTCAACTGTGGAGGTGCTACTGTGATTCAATATAACTTTCTTAATGGAATATATATATATTTTTTTTCTAGACTACACCTTTGAGATTTGGTACGCATTTTATTCTCACAGCACATCCTAATTTGGCAAAGCCACATTTTAAGTGCTCAGTAGGTAAATGTGGTTAGTGTCTACCTTGAAGGACAGGGAAGCTCCAGAGTTCTGCTGCTCAAAGGGTGGTCCTGGGTCTTGTGGCCTCACCACATAGGTGTGTGCTGCACCCTCTGCCTCCTGAATCAGAATCAGCTTTTTAACATCATCCATGATAAGCGATCCAAGTTCAAGAAGGGCTCCTTGATGGCTTCAAAAGCTTATGTGGGGAGATTACACACTTTCTCTCTAATCATATTTGTGCAGTGCATTTCCTTATTATATAATAGATTTGGTAAACCATCTTATCATCGTCAGACCAAAGCCAGAGTTCCCTTTATCCCTTGTTGAATATGTGGCATCTGGTTAAGTTTTCTTTTTCTTCTTCTTTTTTTTTTTTTGTTGTCAATACACAAACTTTTATTGAAGCTTAAATTGTAGTGCAGAAATATATCTCAACTGATTTTAAGTCCACCCACAATGAAGGGAGAAATTATGGCACCAAAACTTTCCCTCCTCTCTCGTACTAAGATTAGTGCAGTTTACTCGTCAATCTAGTTTTCACTTTCCTAGGCTTTGTCCCACAGATGTACAGGTTTTCAATTAGAATTCTTAAATCTATTAGGAAAAAAAAAAAACAAACTACAGACCTCAAGCCAACAATCAATACATCTTCTGGCAACTGTTCAAGAATAAAATCACTTTGAGCATTGGTCCTGAAAACAGAGCACCTCGGCACACTGGGTGCTGTGTCCATTACAGAGTCAGACTGATTTTGCTGGTGGAAACTTCCTCAATAAAACTGGCAGTCAACATGCTTAAAATAAGTCAAAAGTGTTCCATGCCACTTGATTTCAAGCCAAGCAGATTTTACCTTTAAGAAACACTATAAAAAGGTGTTTCATTTATGAATGCAGACGGAACAAATATCACCACATCAATCCAGTAATTATCAAAAATATCGTGAGGATGACAAATACAAAATTTAGTCAACTTTGCTATTCACCCGGTTGCTTTTATCCCACAGTAGTCACACATAGAGCTAAAAGATGCCAACTCTGGAAAGCCCCTGTTTCAGTCATTTTCCACTGGGTATTTTAGAGTTTTGTATGTTTTAATTATTTATTGGTGCGTTCATAGGTTTTACTCCACGGTGTTTACCTGAATAACCCGGATGATTCTCCTTCTGGCAGTGGCTCATTTGATTTCCACTGTAAAAGAAAACCAGCCTTATGGGAGCAGAGGAGGTCAGAACATTCACGTGCCTCAGAGTTAGAGAACTTGAAGTCACAAGATGAAAAAGACATTGACTTTGCTTTGAACCAATGTTTGTAGTATATTATTGGTGGAAATGGTTGCAAAAGTAGAAGTTAAGGTCACTGATCCAGGCTGATCTGACTTCCTGAATCGAGTATAAACTATGCTAAACTTTCCCGGCAATCAACTTAAGTAACACAAACCCTTTTATACAACTATTTAGCAAGTTAAGTCAAGGCTGATCTCATTTATCAAGAAGCACAGAGTTACATGTGATTTTCACTGTTCACCCGGTACACCTAATCTCCACCTGCAATTTCCTGTGGCCCTTTCTTGCTAATCAACACTGGAGAAGTTTATTTTTGTAAACTTTATAAAAAGGAGGCCAAATTCCCATGCCCTAAAAAGAAAAGGAAGCCCAGGTTCCATCTCCCCTATTCCCAACCTGGGGTGTAAGATTTGTGTATAAACCCACAGTGTTAATGATGAATTGCTTCACTTGGAGGGTTTGGGGGAGACACCACAGCGGGGGAAGACATCAATTACGGGATTATAAATGTACAGACCAATGTTAAAAGAGTAATACACAAGAAACTGGGATCGTTTTCTTAAGAGGACCCAACTTGTGGAAGAAAAACTTTAATTGCTATTGCAAAACACATCTGTATGAAGTAGAAATTGTCCCAGTAACGTTAGTGAAGAATAAGTTCTAGAAAGTGGAGGTAACGATATAAAATTCTGACAGCGATTTAATAGAACAGTCCCAGGTGGTTAGGCTGAGGCCAACATCTAGTGAGGACAAAAGCCTCTTCTGTGGGGGATTTTGGAGGCTGCCTGCGCATAAACCAAATTGTTTTCATGAATGTTGTAAAGTTTCATATAGTAAAAGGGTTTTTGCTACATGTGCTTCAATTTCACAGTAAGAGTGGCTTAAAACACCCAAACACAGAAGAGAGCTCCATGCAAGATAACTAACTCTTTGAGATAATAATGCATACAATTCAAAATGATTACCCTGCATTATATCTAGGGCTTTCTGCAAGTACAAAGTGGTTGGGGGAAGCATGAGCCTCTAGTATTAACATCTAGAAGGCAGCCACTGCCTTCTACGTGTGTTCTCTGTGTTTTTCCTTCAATTTCTTTCTTTCTTTTTTTTTTTTTTTTTGCAGTTTCTGGCTGGGGCTGGGTTTGAACCTGCCACCTCCAGCATATGGGGCCAGCGCCCTACTCCTTTGAACCACAGGCACCGCCCTCCTTCAATTTCTTTATCCACGCTGTTGTTGTTGCTGTTTCTTAGCAAAACTGGTAAAAACAAAATTGTAATAATTGAATATAGCACTCTGACAATCAAAACGTTTAAAGCCTTCAATCTTCTGACGGTGAAGAAAGTCCTGGGCAACATTTAGAACTCTGATGAACCAACAAGGTGGTCACACATTTTCCTGGCCTGAAGACTTCCAGAGGTCATCACAGGAGGTCTGACTTAAAAGTTTGTTCACATCAGTCCAGAACGTAAGAAAATTCTGGTTCTAGACTGATGTGAATAGTCCGGTAAGTTCCATCTGATTCCATTCCATTCATCGAATATCCACCAGGATTGAACAATGTGGCATCAACGACAACACCCGGTCTTGGGTCATGAATTCCACTCTCACAAGTGACATCCTTTGCAGTCACCCCATCTTTCGTGTAGAATGGTCTCTCACTGCAGGGGCAAGCTCACTAATCAGCATTTCCAGGGTTTGTTCTGGCAGACTGATTACTTGGCTCTCTGGGAAATCCAGAGTAGGTAAGTGCCAACGGTCAGAATTCATACGTCCCATATGATGCTCCATTTGGGAAAACTGCACTTAGAAACTCATTCTTCCTGGAAATTCTGGTGTGGGCACCCTGGGTGAGAAGGCTTCATGAAATTCTTAAAGAATAAAAGAAGCTTTGAACTGAGTCACACCCACTGTCATCTCCAACAAGCTTCAACAGCGGGACCAGCACTTTCATCAAACGGGTGGTACCACATGTCTTAAAATGAGACATCTCTTGCAGACAAAGCACTACTTGTACTGAGTACATAAGCTTCCTGCTTGCAAGTGTTGGTCAAACTCATGATTGAACATTGCACAGCCTTCAAAGCTATGTTCCACTCAGATCTCAGGTCAGTGAGAAGGTCCCCAGATCCTTGGTTTGTGCTGGGACCTGCCGGGAGAACCAAACCTCCAGAAGCTTCTCTGTCCCTAGTGGACACCAGTAACCACAGAAAATCAACTAAATGAAACCTCTCCTGCCGCCGCTGCGAATTGTCCAGCCGTGTAACTAAAGTTCAGGTTCTTTTTCTTGCTATAATTTTATATTAACTTATTAAAAAAAAAACGAGGGCTAACGGAATTTTCCCAGCTTCTTTTTGTGAGTGAAAGTGGACCATGAGTCTGTTGGAAATAGAGGCGGATACAGTCTAGACTCTTGCAGTCCGCTGTTTCCCCTGAGACACTGAATGTAAATGAATGAGCAGAGCAGAGCGAGCACTAGCTGGTGTCACCAGCCGTACTGGCTAAGCCTGGTTAAGTTTTTCTTAATCAGACATTGAGTTATTTAGCAAACCATGACGGAAAGGCAGGAGAGAGACGAGGTAGGGATAAGTCTTTATTCAACCACGTCATGAATGACACCGCAATTCTCATCACAGTTGCTCTTTTCCTGACACATGTTTTGGAAAAAAAGAAAGAAGGGAAGAGAGTGAGAGTTTCCAAGTTTGCGGGGTTTTCATAATGTCAGTCTCTCTCCCAGCACTGGCTGCATGGGCTTCACGTGACCTTCGAAGGTGCCGACGCTTGGATAACAGTTTTTGAATGAGGTGTCACATTCCCCGTGTGCACTGGGCATGGCAAATTATGTAGCCCTAAACATATACTTAATATTCACCTACAGGTATAAATGAATCTGTGGATTCGGTAGGTTTGGGGAGGAGCTGATTCTCTTTCTCACTTCCCTATCACCACAATCTCTTCATAACTTAAGAAATAAAAATAAGAGATCACACAGGCCTTTGGTAGAGTTGAGCTCCATAACCATTAGCCTGTCCGGCCTGGACTGAGTCGGAAGAGAGTCAATACAATCATCTTAGGTTAGACAATGACCTTGTGAAGCAGGATGTCCTGGGAGGCCTAAATGCTGTAACTAGGTAACAAAATGCCATTCAGCACAGGACAGGGAGGAAACTTCTCCATCAACATGTGTAAGCAGCTCCGCCCGCCCAGCTGTCTCTCTGGGTTCATGATTTTCTGTGTTGTTTGAACAGAGCTCATTTAGCTCTGGGCGGTGCCAGTGAGTCAGCTGGGCCCATTTGTACTGGGACTTTTTTTACCGGTGAAAGTTAAAATGTTAACTTGTTTCTATTTTGTCAAAATTTGTAACAAGGAGTAGTTGACTCATGAGAAAAAAAAAAGGAATTAGTAGTTTTAGTGGTCAGACCTGAATCAAGTGCTTTGAAGCTACTCAAAATGTTGAGAAAGTCATTTGGACTTGGTGTGATGTGTGATTTCTTCAACACAGACCAGCCACGTTGGCAGCGCCTGGGAGGTAGATATCAGACCCCCTCCTACCCAGGACCTGCTGAATAAGTAGCTACAGTTAAACAAGATCCACAGGTGATATGCACCCATATTACAGTTTGAGATGTGCCCTCATCTGTGTTGAGCAGCTGGTTGTCTTGGTGGGGGGAGGGGGGGTGGAATGGGAAGGGAAGGAGGGAAAGCAAAATGCCACCTGTTCACAGCTGGGTCAACTTAATGCCAGAGATCTCTTGAAGAGGTATGGGAATGCAAGACTTCTCCAAGCATGGCCCCCAAACCAGCAGTGGCAGCAGCGCTGCTATTTTTTAGTGTGAGCCTTGTAAAGTAGTTAATGTGCCATTCATTCATTCATTTACAAATATGTGTAAATAAGCGTGTACCAGGTCCTATAATCGAAGGCACTGGGAATACGGTAGTAAAACACAAACCAGTTTCTGTCCTGGTGAAACTTAAGCTCAGGTAGAGGTGAAAAGAGTGTCAGAGGATGTGAAGGTGCTGGGGGTGGAGAGGCCCTTGTATACTGAGGGATGAGGATGGGGCTCTCTGTGAGAGCAATATTGGAATAGAAACAGGAAGGAAGGAGCTACACACACACACACACACACACACACACACACACACGTAGCAGTCTAGGTGCAAAGGTCTGGGGGTGTGAGTATGGGTGGAGCAGCGGGGCCCAGGCTGGTGCCAGGAACAAGGAGAACATTCAGTAAGGTCAGAGGTGCCGAGATAAACGGTGGGGGCTGCAGACATCATCATCCTGCAAGGCTATTGCTGTGTGAGGTGGGAAGCTCACTGATCCTTGTCCATGGAGTAATTCCCTACATCTGTAAAAAGAGACATAGAGACCACGCATTATAAATAACAGATTTTAAGTGAGGAGTACACCACTTTTAAATGTTATTTTTTTTCTTAATCATTGAGAGAAGAAAGTAGTATCCGTGGCAAAACATGCACATGTGCGCACACACATGTCCATAAAGAATGCAAAGAAAGGGCAATAAAAGCTAAAGAATAAAGTAGTGATGATTCAGAGGGAGATCCCTGACTCTGCGGGTGGGAAGCTCAGGACTCTCGTAACCCAGCTGGGGTCTGAGCAGCTGGAGTTGTCTTCCATTCATGCACCCACCCGACCCAATCATTAGGAATGCAGGGGGCCTGGTGCCATCCTGGTCCAGACGAGGAGTCTGCTGTCCCCTGGAGGATGAAGAGACTGGATGGAGAGGCTAGCTGAGGGTTTGCAGCAAACATTAATGGGAACACGGAGCTGAAGTGAGCATAGGCAGAGAACAGAAGAGGTGAGAGTCTTGTGCAACAGACGCCATCTGGCAGATGTGGTGTTCTTGTCGCCAGAGATTGTTATTTGGTACTGAAGTTAATGTTCACATTCCTTAGAAAGACGCCTTTCAAGCCTTCATCCTTATTCATGATCACCAAATGATTTTCTGATATCTAATTTAATTTTTAGGCATAGCGATCCTGAGACTAAGGTGCAGTAGATAATAGTCAAACAACAACACAACTTCTACTGCAAATGAAGAGAGTGTCTTGTTCACTGGGTTTATAAGGCTCCATTCACTGAGCTCCTGACCAACCTTGCGTAGACTGATACAATCAAACTTTAAACCTTGAAGTTGGAGGGCTGGACCTTTGCCAACAAATATTTAATATTCGTTGAACAAGTAAGCATCTAAGGTTTGGTGACTCTAAGAAGACTCATCTGGAAGTATTCTGTCCTTCTTACCTGTTGTATGAGTATGACACTTACATCCACGTAAGGAAACAGCACAGTAGGATCCAATAGTGTGTCCCATGAAATGGGCTCAAGTTTCCAAAACTTCAATAAAGGGCTCTATGGGGAACTTAGGGAATCGGGGTGTAACACAGACACACAGTTGATGTTTATTAAGCAAATGAGTGAATGTGATGTGCCCAGTGTCTGTTCTGTTTGCATTTTTAATTCTTCCTGGTTTTATGGTGTCCGCTACCAATTAAAATGTATCTTGCTATGTTCTTTAATTTAAACAAGAAATCCAACAGCAAGTTCCTGTAGGTAAATGAACATAAAAGAATCATTCTTGTCATCTTTGTTCAGGGAAAGAACATAGGATCTAGGGTCGAGAGATGTAGGATAACGGTTACTGTGACAAGAAAGAAATCATTTGGGTCTTAAAGTCTTGAGATTGAGGGTTAGGACTTTAAAAATAATATTCATTTAGCCCTTGCTCCCTCTGCTGGAGGAGCGGCTCTCTGCTTTACTCTTGGAGACATTGTGTAGGGTTGGGGTTCATTTGTTGATTCTTTCCTTCCTTCCTATTCAAGAGCAACCTTTCAGCCAGGAATTCTCATCCTTCAACTGCTTTTCAGAGTCTTCCGGGGGAATAATACAGTTTAAGAACGAAATTCTGGCAGTTGGAATTTGGCTACAGTGTCTCCAGATCTGAAAAACCAGAAGCGGTGATTGATTCTTTGTGCTTTTAACCTAAATGCTTTTGCCTTTAATCACTGCGGTGGTTTTAGGGAATGTATCCAAGTATTGGATTAGCTCAGGGAATGAGCACCTGTATTTGTTCCTCCCTTGACCTTTTTTTCTTTCTTGCCTTTTTTCTTTTGAGACAGTGTATCACTCTGTCACCCTGGGTCGAGTGCCATGGCATCATATCTCACAGCAACCTCAAATTCTTGGGCTCAAGTGATCCTCTTGCCTCAGCTTCCCAAGTAGCTGGGGTTACAGGTGCCTGCCTGGCTAGTTTTTCTATTTTAAGTAGAGACAGGGTCTCACTCTTGCTCAGGCTGGTCTCAACTGACCTCAGATGTCAGGCGATCTACCCACCTCAGCCTCCCAGAGTGCTAGGAGTACCAGTGTGAACCACCATGCCCAGCTCACTTGACATTTCAAAACATTCCACTTAGAATTTTCCTTCAAAGTCCTGGCTGATTTTTAAAAGCCAATTGTGTGGCTGGTGTGCTGTCCTATCCTTCTTTCCTTGTTGTTTTACTTCAAACTCTTTCTGTGGCTCTTATATTTGTGACCCCTGTAGCTGACACTTCACTGAAAAACAGGCCACTGTAGCCATAAAACCCAGTTGCACCTTGATTTTATTGCAAAACTCAGATGTGTGAGTGAGTCCACATGTTCTTTTGCTTAGCACTCCTGCCTTTTATTTGTTTTTGTATCCCAGACCCTCCCACTTTCAAATCAGAAGTCCCTGTCCTCTTAACACTTGGTTCTTGACACTCTCTGTGTGTATCCTGGCTCCAATCCTCAATCACCTCCAGTCTGCACGGCAGAGTCACCATGCAGTGACAGTCTATGGGGGTTTCATTCCACCAGTTAGCAAACATTTTGTTCTGAAGAACTGGAAGGAGACCAGTTTTAAAAATCCTTTCTTGAAGCTTCTTTATTAGGACATTGGTGCTAAAAATTTTTTTAAAAGTCTGTTCATCAAATGTATCAGAATCGCCTAAATGACAAAAATATACTTTAAAATTCCACCTCTACTTTCAGCAGGCAGACGAATTCAGAGAAGACTGGGAAAATTGTGAGGCAAGAGACGTTGTGTCCTATATTCCAGCCTCCAATCATGTGTCCACCAGTCAAGAAGGGCAGCCTGTCCCCAGCCTCACACCCTGGGCCTCTCCCGTGTATCTGCTGATTGTTGAAGGGCTCATGAGATTCAGGTTGAATCATATAAATTTGCCATTTTTGTGGGCCAAAACAGTAGAATGTAGGCAAAAATATGGTGCAAAATCTATTTTGAACAACACTCTTGGCCAGCATTCTATTTCAAATGGGAAATCAGGTTGGTTGTTCATTGTTACAGGAATTTATGTTCACTGAAGTGTTGTAGAAGGGTGTCGTCTTAAAAAATGTGTTAGCGGGGAAGGAGATCTAAGGTAGATAAGTGAAAACCTGGGGGTCCCGTTTTGGTGGTTGTTCTTTGCTCCTGTGCATGTAATACAAGCTGCTTAAATTTCAAATTTGGGTATGAGTTATGAATGTTTGATACTCCTTCGCAAGACTATGTAGTTATTGACCCTTGTCTAACCCGGGCCTCTGTCAGGAAAAAGGATGTTGAGTTCAGGCTTTTGTTGCCTCCACAGCCGGCAGGGGGAGCTCTTGCTCTTTATATCTAGAGAAGCTGAAGCAACCGCGTCCCGGGCTCCCAGGAAACTGCTTTGTGAATCACCTTCCCATTTCCTTCAAAGAACAGCGTTACTGTTTGGTGAGCAACAGTTGACAATCATCTTGAAAAACATTTCGGAAACTGTACAGTTTAAATGAAAAGAATATATCCTTGATCTTATTTTTAATTTTTGCCGCAAGTGTGAAGTAGGGGGAAGCAGATACTTTTCAGCCTTTAAAGTATTGCAACAACCTAAATGCCCATCAACCCAGGAATGGGCTAACTGTGATATATGTATACCATAGAATACTATTCAGCCATAACAAAGATGGAGACTTCATATCTTTTCTATGAACGTGGGTGAAGTTGAAACACATTCTTCTTAGTAAAGTATCACAGGAATGGGAAAAGCAAGTATCCAATGTACTCAATATTAACATGAAGCTAGCAGACGATCTAATAGACACCCACTTAAGAGAAAGACTCAATCCAATTCAAGTTGGGGGGAGGGTCACAGAAGGAGGGGAGAGAGAGGAGGAGGGAGGGGGCTTGTGTGTTCCCACTTAATGAACACAGTGTAAGGGTAGATGACACGCCTATTGGGTGCAGGACACAACTACATGAGGGACTCTACCTAACAAATGCAAATTGTAACCTAGTTGTTTGTACCCTCACATTACCCTGAAATTAAAAAAAAGAAGTAGTAGACTAACCCTCAACTCTATAGGTGTTCTTCCTATGTTTGTGTTCAGTCGTGTCTCACAGAGATTTAATAGCTGGTTCCCTTTCGTTGGCAGAGATATTGATCAAGATAGGCCTAACTCTTCCTGCTGTCATTTCAATTTATTTTCTCTTGCTCTGATATCTATAGTAGGGGTTGGATTTTTTTTTTTCTATGGGGACCTCATGGTAAATATTTTCAGCTGTGTGAGCCAGAGAGCCTTCTGTTGCAGCTACTCAACTCTGCTGTCCTTGAACAAGAGCAACGCTAGAGAATAGGTAAACAAATATCTTCTTGTTAGAGGTTACATTGATTGCTTGTGTTAGATAAAGACCCTCTCACGTGTGACGGTGTCCTAAACGCTGTAACCCCGACATAAAGATGTCTATGGAGCGTCAGAAAACAGTTAATACCTTCCATGTATCTGTTATTTTATATTCTTTTTAAACTCAAACTCTTTTCCATTTAAGAAGAAAGTGATCAAATCTGCAAGTCCCTCTGGTCCAGCTCCTTTCTGGACGCCTGGCCCTCCTTACAGCTTTCTCCACGAGCGTCACTGTCCTCTGCTTGGAAAGCTCATGCTTTCTTGTCTTCCCTGTAACAAAAGCAGTGGCCCCACAGAGCAGAAAGGATGATGAAAGTCCATACACGTTTTGAAGTAGCCATCACAGCAATCTAGAAATCAGGGAGGCTGGAATTGTGACCTTTTAATCTTTTCATTCATCACGCTGTTTAATCCATATTTTAGAAGAAAGATACCACAGTCTATAAAGTAACAGGCACCGACTGGCCTGAAATAGCCCAGGAAAATCTGGTTGAAGATTTTTCTAGGACTTGATCCAAGAACATTTTTCTTTTGCCTTTTGATCTATTGATAGATCCTGGATGACTGACGACAGAAATGCCAGCATGGAAATAAACGCTGACAAGTCTCTTGTAAGGGGAGCCAGCACTTCAAGAAGGGGTGACTTCAAGGGGAGGCACTGTAAGGCCTTTGTCCACGGCCTGCCCCTTTCAAAGGCTTCTTTCTGCTGGGCTTTTTCTCTGAATGGATTTGGTTTCTTCCAAGTCTGAGTGGCGTTGGAGGAGACAAATAAGATTGCTGCCTGCACGCTTGGTCTCTCTTCAGCCTATATATATATATATTTTTTATCTTTGGATGGTGTCACTTTTTCCTTTCCATATATATTTATTTCTTTATTAAATCATAACTGTGTACATTAATGCATTTATGGGGCACCATGTGCTGATTTGCTATACAATGTGGAATGCTTACGTCTAACTGATTAACGTAACAGTCTCCTTGCTTACTTGTTGTGGCAAAAACATTCATACTCTATTTTTAATACTGTAGAAATGTATCATTGCATGACTTCGCCGCCTTCTCTTCACTTTTGGTACCAGGAGGTTTCTTTCTCTTTTTCCTCCCCCAGAAGAACCATTTAGCGGGGCTGACTATGGAGGAGAGGAAGTGAGAAGGGACTGGGAGGAGGAGGAGCTCTGGAGGTAGAAGACCCCACCTTTGTCCCTCCTATAGTGAAATTATTTTATATAAGTCTCAGAGTTTCTGGCATTTGGCACCTTCAAGTATAGCAGAGACCACTTAACAAGTTTTATTCTAAAGGATTTTGGAGTTGTGTATGAATTCTCCTTTTTGCACCTTTTCAGTGGGGCCAAGTAGGGAGGATCAGATTCAAGGAGTCTGGAAGTGGCTCAAAGCCTTGAACTCCCAGCCCTGGACCCCACCCCTTCGTTCCCCACCGCAGGAGTCTGTGGGTCCCTCTTGTTCAGCCTTCCCAGCATCACACCCCTGGGATGGGTCTCTGGCTTGCCCAGGCCTGAGCTCCCAGCCTCCCTTGGCCACTTGCCTAAAGCGTCAGGGGTGTCTTTCTGGGGGATGTAGTTTTAACCCTGTGTCGGCCGTAAAACATGTAGCAGGCGGATGCTTGTCACAGAGGACTTATTTTCACCTTCTGTTTCAGGTGATGGGGCAGAGGACTGACCTGGAAATTGGTTATTCTGAGGCAGCTCTAGTGTGGTCTGAGACACAACTGGGATCTTGGTCACCTTGACCTCCAGATGGCTGAGAAGCAGTGTAGGTCGGGTGCAAGAGAGAAGACTTGAGTACTGTCATCTCCTTCCTTAGGCCCAGTTGACCTTTGGTGCATCCACATGTGGTGCATCCACAGGTGAGAGACAGAGGTAATGTCTTGTCTCCTATAGAGAGATCCCTCCAGCCCTTAACCTTGTAGAGAGAAAGAGAGGGAGTGAGAAATGTAAAAAGCCTAGTTCCCACAATAAGACTTCTTACCGTTGTTCAGCCTCCTACCCACGCGTCCTACCCCCATCCCCAGGGCTGCCAACTACAAGTGTGTACCCCAACCCCAACTCTTAGCACTGTAGCCAAGTGAAGTTTATAAACTTTGGGGTGGCTGTTATGTTCATGTGGTAGGTATAAGTTTGTCCTTTCTTTGATTAACTGAAAAGTAAATACAATTATATTTTCTATGGCTCCCACACACATTTCTACTAATGAATTTTCTTGAATTCTCCCCTTTTCTACCTACTAGCTGATTATTATTTTCGGGAACACTAGTAACAGCCCAGATGTGATGTTTACAAAGCCGCACATTAAGGCAGCTTGCATTGCAAACCTGCCATTCAGGTAATGACTGCCACCCTCTGGAAAAACAAGCTGAGGCCTCCCTGGGGAGGCCCTGGATACTTAAGGAGGGTGTGAGGCCAGTCACAGGAGTTGACTCGGTGGAACTGGGCAAAAGAGTCATGGTGGCTTTATGAAGTTTTTATTGAGTGTGAGAGAAAATTTGAAGGGGACGGGAAGAGCTTTACCAAAGAGACAAGTTTTCTTTTTGTCTGCCTCAAATCAATTTCCATATCATAATACAAGCAGAGGGAGTAATTACTAGGATTACTTACTGTGATTATGGGTGAGAGGAATTGCAGCTGGCAAAGGGACTCTTTTGTATATTTTAATTTCCTTCTCTGAAGTTCTGACTTCCTTGTTTCATCCTCCTAATCATGACTGGCACCATAGCAGGTATGAAGTAGGTGCTTAATATTGATTTCTATCTCAGTTCTTTATCCCGATTCCATCCATTCCATGGCGAATTCATTCCAATATGATTTTTAAAAATTGTTTCAGGTTCATTGAGAGTACAAAGAATTAGGTTACACTGTTTGCATTTCTTAGGTAAAGTCCCTCTTATAATTGTGTCCCACTCCAAGAGGTGTGTCATACCCTGTAACCCCAGCCCCCCCTCCTCTCCTCTCTCCCCACCTTGTTCCCCTGCACCTCACCTTGGATGGATTTGAGTTTCTATCTTATGTGGGAATATATTAGATTGTCTGCTGGCTTCATATTAGAATTGAGAACATTGGATTTATGCTTCTCCATTCTTGTAATATTTTACTAAGAAAAATGTGTTCCAACTCTATCCAAATACAATTATTTGTATTATACAAAATACAAATATTAATACAATTAATACAAAATACAAATGTTAATACAAAAGATATAAAGTCTCCATCTTTTTTAGTGGCTGAATAGTATTCCACGGTATATGTGCACCACAGTTTGTTAATCCATTCCAGGGTTGGTGGGCATTTAGGTGGTTTCCACATTTTGGTGATTGTAAATTGAGCTGCGATAAACAGTCTAGTGCAAGTGTCCTTATGGTAGAAGGATTTTTCTTCTTCTGCATAGATGTCTAGTAATGGGATTGCAGGATCAAATGGGAGGTCTAATTTGAGTTCTTTGAGGAGTCTCCATATTTCCCTCCAAAAAGGCTAGATTAGTTTGTAGTCCCATCAATATGAATTTTTTGAAAACAAAGAATAACGACACCAAAAGCCACAGAGCGGGACTCTGCTCAGTCAGAGTTATTGTTGTCTTTTTTGTAAAGCTTTAGGCATTGTTTGGTTCACCAAAGTAAAAAAACCGTCCTGGAGAGAATTTAGGAAGATTTTTATCAGTGAATACTCATATGCAAACAGAGGTGTACTTTTCCGTGCTGTGTTAACCAACACCATAGATGACCTTGAATAGGGGTTTTCATCCAGTCCAATGGATCTGATTTGCTGTGAACTTCTCAAGTTATGAGAAGTTCAGGAATAATTTGGGACAAGAAGTCTGATGTCCTTAATTTCCAGAGTTCATTTGTGTCTTCCGCTTTCGGTAGAACCTCAGAAACACCTTCCTTCAAGGCCTACCTTAATTCGTGGTCTTTTCGGCTTAGCTTGCCTTGAGCATGACTGTGCTAAGGGGGTTTTAATTAATGATGTCATCTTTCCTGCTGTGTTGTTTGTCTGGGTTAATCCATATTGAATCTGTCGAGACTGGCTTATTGGTGTGACATTCATTGTGGGGGTCGGAGCAAGTGGCTGATGGATTGAAGTCATCTACGGTCTTACTACTCAGTGTGGTCCACAGATACGCGGACTCCGCATAGCCTGGGAGCTTGTCAGAGACTCAGAATCTTGGGCCCCAACCCACAGCAACTAGAGCAGAATCTGCATGCTAACAGGATCCCCAGGTTATGTGTTTACCCACAAACATTATGCAATGCTTCAGACTGGGTGGTGACCAGAAACGATTGCTTCCTACGATGTTGGGGATGATATGTGAAAATCATCATGAGTTTTTGTGGTAAGACTCGAAAGAAAATATTTCCAGCTGATGACTTCCATTTGGAACTACTTGGTATAACTGTGGCCAGTCCATTATGACTACCCTCTCTTAGACCTTTTTTTTCATTCATGTTTTCTGAGTGTGTGGGGAGAAATGATATTTGACAGAAACTAGGACTATAGGATCTAACTGGACAGACATTTCAGGTGTGAGATTCCCTGGGTTTGGAACTCACTGAGCTCTCGAGGAAGCAATCAGCTTCCCTGGTGCTGATCGGTATAGTTTTGAGCGAAGGTAGTTGCAAATTAAGAGAACACCTCTGTGTACAGAGGACGGAATACTTCGAGGTTTGGGTAATGAGAAGGTAGCTCTTGGTCATGAACACTTGTCCTCTAGTCCAGAGTGTCATGTATATTGTTTTAGTACCACGTAAGTAATGTCAAACCACTAATTGCCTCTGAAAAATATGAGTTCTGATTTCAAAATAGAAAATTCAGATTATTCTATCACCTTAGATAAAAACCATCAGCAAATGCTCATCAAACTGTGTTGCCCACGTTCACATTTTAGGTAACTCTTTAGCAACCATTCGTGACTTGTGTGACATGAAGAGTGAATACATTGGGTACAAATTCTGGTTCCACCCCATCAGCACGCTCCATCTGAGCCTCGGTTTCCTCCTGTGTAAAATGAGGACCATAACACCCTGCAGGGGGGTGAGAAGTGTTAAGTGAGATCATGACTGCAAAGCTCAGTCAAGGACAGTTGTTATTTAAAAAATATCTTCTGGTATGTTACGTGCGTAAGTGTTCTGTTGTGTATGTGTGCCTTGGAATTAGCATTGCAGCTTTTATTAGATGACTCATAGTTTTATTAAATGAGTTCTCATTTAAACTTCAAAGAGAAGTTTTGGTTGTGTAGGCCAATCCAGAAACTGGAAAGATTTGTTCTCTCTCTCTCTCTCTCACACACACACACACACACACACACACACTCATACACACACACACACATACAGACACACACACGTGCGCGCGCACCGTTCTCAAGTAGAACTTCTAAGTATCGTCCAGTCATCAGAGTGTTAAATATGTCAGAGGCACCATCTTTTCCTTTTTTGCATGACCTCACTGAAAATACATTTTAGAAACTCTCTAATCCTCTTCAGAGGTGACGTGTAGATGTTGTAACAGATTAAATGAGATGGGGGATGAGTCATAGGTATGCAGTAAGTTAGAAAATCAATATTGTTACGATACACAAACAACCAGCAGAACACTTCAGAGGATATGTCAACACCAAAAATCTTCAACGTACGTGGATGAAAGGCTACGTAAGGGTGTAATATTTGAAGTACAGCATTGTGAAGAATCGTGCCTAGTTGAGTGAATTATATTCAAGGGTCTTACAACTTGTGAACTCAAACATGATTCACTGGGGGCTATGTAATAATCATGATCATCTTAATCCTTAAATGCCTCATACTTTCTTGGTGAAGGAGAACATTGCTGACCTACGTTGAAAACAGGTCACCTTAAGTGAAACTCTGGATCTGTGTGATAGTGGAAGCATAAATATTTGTAGAGAAATTGTTAATGTCCCTGGAATGAGGAACTAAAAGATGGAGTCAAAAGGAATCGAAACTCGGAGATAAGAAGAAGAGTTTATCTGGGCATCCTGCCACGCTCCAGTGAGGAGCAGGGACTGTCCCCCTCTCTGGGCTAGGGCCGCCCTACTTGATCCCCATTTGTACAGGGTCAGAGAGGACAGCTGGTGCTTTGGGGAAAACACTCCTCCTCAAACTGTGCTTTCCATTAAACTCCACACCAATCAACGATCAACAACGCAGAAGGAGACTTCTGGCTTTTCCGTAGTTCATGTACTTAGAATTATTATTTTCAATTTGCTATGAGTTTTTAAAAGGATACAATGCTTTCTTTAATTCCACATGTCAGAGATGTTGGAATGAACAGGATAAGACCTGTGTCCCCGGAGGGCTTGGCTGACTTTTCATGTCTCAAACAAGAAGGTTCAATCAATTGATTTCCATGTTTTCATCTAACGCTAATATCTTTTGATTTGAACTTACATGTAATGCCTTGATTTAACTATCAAAGAAATATAAAATTTGCATTTGGGAAATATTAAAGCAGTTCAATATTTTTTAAGGAAAATAATCGTTTGTGTGTTTCCTTAATTAATTTTTTAGGCTGGGTGCGTTGGCTTATGCCTATAATCCTAGCATTCTGGGAGATAGAGGCAGGAGGATTGCTTGAGTTCAGGGGTTCAAGATTAGCTTGAGTCAGAGTGAGACCCCATCTTTACTAAAAATAGAAAAAATTAGCTGGGTGTGTTGGTGCACGCCTGTAGTCCTAGCTATTTGGGAGGCTGAGGCAAGAGGATCACTTCAGCCCAGGAATTTGAGGTTGCAGTGAGCTATGATGATGCCACTGCACTCTAGCCTGGGTGACACAGAGAGATTCTCTCTCTCTCTCTCTTTTTTAGTTACTTGGATTAGAGATGTTTTCCTGATGAGTCTATTATTTGCATATGTTACTATTTTACTTGGCTGAGAAAAAAATCCAAGAGGTAAAGGAAATGAGGAGGCTAAAATTAACGCCGCAAGCTTTCATCACAGACACTTAACCCCTTGGCAACAGAGCACAGGAAGAGATTGAGGTGAAATTATGTTTGCAGAGGTTTGTGAAATACCTTTCAAAGTGAAGTCGTCATCTTACTTCCGAGTTTTTATTCAGCTGGATTTCCTGAAAGCAGGTTTCTACAGTTCTATGAAATGAAACTCTAATCGCAAGCATTTGGGAGTGACACGAAAGAGGTTCTTATTTTTCTACTAGTTGGCATTAATTCCTGTGGCAAGTATTAAAATGTTAGTAACATGGGGAAACGTACAAATAACAAAGTACTCACCTGAAACTGCTCAAACAGTAGGTTCTCCAACTTGGCTGTATTTCGTAGTTACTTGGAAATCTTTAAAATACAGCACTGCCTGGGTCCCAGCCTTCAAAACCCTCCATTCAATTGGTCCATAATATGGCCGGGGTATTAGAACTTTCCTATCTCCCCAGGTGATCCCTAGGGGAGCCAAGTTTAAGAACCCTCCACACTAAAAAACCTTGGATCCCTTCCTCTTACGCCCCTTTGCTGCTATAGTTCAAATCCTTGATCCCTTCTTGGCTTTAAGACTCCCCACCCCACCCGCCCTATAGTTGCTACATTCCTTAATAATGACATTTTATAGTTTAGATCCAATTTCATACATCATCAACAGGGTGTATGTAAAAACAGTAGCAGAAAAATGAACCTATAAAGGCATTTGGTCCATTTGAGTGATGTTAGATTTATCTACCCAGCTATTTTATGAGACTGTAGGCAAGTATGCTGACATAAATATTAAATACCAAAGTAGTACTTTATTTATCCTTCTCTGGATTAGCCAACTATTCGTTTAGTTGGATTTTGGGCAATAGAAGGATAATTGTTATTTATTCAAGGTGTTTCTGGAATGAAAACAATAGAATTTATTACCACCTCCTTTATGTGGATGGGGTGTGTGCTGGTCAAACCCAAAAATAAACAAAAACTTCTTCGGTTGGTAATTCTCTTGAACACACAGGCACTAATGGATTTGTAATTCTGAAAGGTTTGGGGACTGATTCAAGTGTGAGAGATGATCTATGTTACCTAGAGCCCCAAAACATGGAATTGTCTCTTTATGCAGGTGAGTGGTTTAATTTCTCTCTGTTTGCCTTTTCTTAGTGAGACAGAGGCAATTCTTTATTTATGGGGAAGCCAACCCCTCTAATTTGCCTTGAACTGAGGAGTTTCCTGGGCAAACTGGGATGAGTTGGTCACTTTAATTGATGCTGTGAAAATTCATAAAACTTTAAGGAGACTTTAGGTTCTTGGATGAAAGATTATTCATATGGTCTGACTTGCTATTAGCAAATCACATATAAATTATGATTGTAGATGAAAGGTTAGTGATTATTTTCCGGGTCTGGTATTATAAATTTCTCTACAGTTTGTCACGTTCTTTTTGAATATTCTTCAAAAGATTTTCCTAGCAGTGCTCAAATTTCACCTTGAGAACAATATGCGTATCATATGTACATTTTTTAGATTTCAAGAAAGAGATGATAATGTCCAAAATAGCAGAATGAATTTGGGGCTACAATAAAGAAAAATTCATTTTTACATATACTTTGATACTATTGTACCCTATGAACATAAGGATATTCTCTTAGTAAAATGAAATAGAAAAATAGTCACAGCGTTTGTAGCTCAATGGTTAGGGCACCAGCCACAGACATTGGAGCTGGTGGGTTCGAATCCAGCCTGGGCCTGCCAAACAACAGTGACAACTGCAACCAAAAAATAGCTGGATGTTGTGGCGGGCGCCTGTGGTCCCAGCTACTCAGGAGGCTGAGGCAAGAGAATCACTTAAGCCCAAGAGTTTGAGGTTGCTGTGAGCTGTGATGCCACAGCACTCTACCCAGAGCAACACCTTGAAACTCTGTCTCAAAAAAAAGAAATGAAATAGAAAAATATTATTAATGAAGTCAATATGGATCCATTCTTGCCCCAAATAACACCAAAGCCACCACATAAAATACCACACAAAGAAAATCATCAAAGATGTTGTGTACTGATTCTTTTTGAGCCACTTTGAAATAATCACAAAGTAAAGATAAATTCATAATTTTACACCAGGGAATTCGTATATTTTGGTTAAATCAATAACACATTTTTGCCGTGATGTTTTTATCCTGGGTTCTTTTTGCCTGATTTCAGATTGTTAGGGGCTGGTTTTCTATTCTATGGGCATTAAGGATCAGAAATACCAATTGTTGCCTTAAGAGAAGATGTATTCAGTTTTAACAGGTGCTCAGTTCAGAAAATATTGAAGTCATTCTTTCCAATTGGGTATTGAAACATAGAGGGTCAAAACCTACTGGGCATTGCCAATGTGTTAGATGACAAAGGAGCTAAGTTACACCCAGGTTTAGCTGAACACTGTTACAGGACCCAGCAGGCCTGGATCTCAGTGAGGGTTTGAGCAGATGCCTTCACTGCTCTCTGCTCCTCCATCTGTGTGTGAGATGGGAGATTTGGATGGTCTTGTGCCTGTGGTCTCTTAGGTTGTTAATGTCTCATAATTCAGTGTGCAACATTCTAATGATGTCTCAGCGGATACGTGGATTTCTACCTTCCTTTTCTCCAGTGTTGCTCTGAGTCCAGCCTCAGAACAGTGACCTGTACCCCTAGGACTTGAGAAACTGGCGTTTTCTTCAGAGGGCAGAGGAACCCGGTCTCAGTGGTTTGGCCGCCTACTACAGCTCAACATAACACTTTGGATCCTAATGTTAGCGACTTGGATCTTAGATGAATCACTTCCTCCTTTAAGGTGTTAACAGGGATTGTTTTTGCCTGAATCTTTTCTAGCTTTAACTCTTTTATGCTCTTCAGTGCTTTATCTTTAAAAGTGAGATAGAGGCCAGGAGCAGTGGCTCATGTCTGTAATCCTTGCACTCTGGGAGCCAGAGGTAGGAAGATCCCTTGAGCTCAGGAGTTCGAGACCAGCCTGAGCAAGAGTGAGAACTCCACCTCTACATAGAAAACTAGCCAGGCATTGTGGCAGGCTCCTATAGTCCCAGCTACTCGTGAGGCTGAGACAAGAGAGTCGCTTTGAGCCCAAGAGTTTGAGGTTGCTGTGAGCTGTGAGGCCACAGCACTCAACCCCAGGACACCTGAGTAAGATTTGTCTCAAAAAAAAAAAAGTGTGGGGTGGTGCCTGTGGCTCAGTGAGTAGGGCACTGGCCCCAAATACAGAGGGTGGCGGGTTAAAATCCAGCCCTGGCCAAACTGCAACAAAACAATAGCTGGGCGTTGTGGCAGGTGCCTGTAGTCCCAGCTACTTGGGAGGCTGAGGCAAGAGAATCGCCTAAGCCCAAAAGCTGGAGGTTGCTGTGAGCTGTGATGCCACAGCACTCTACTGAGGGTGACAAAGTAAGACTCTAAAAAAAAAAAAAGTGAGATAGAATAATTATGGTCATCTCATCCTCCCAGGAAGGCTTTCCTTTTTCCTGTTTATTTCCCTCCCTTCCTTCTGGCAGAACCCTGGAGAGCCTCATGGTTGTGTGGGCTTGGGGTGACAGTTCTGCCGCCCAGTGATTGCCTGCTGTGGGCATGTTTGAGGCACCAAGAAGATCCCTCTGGATCTACCACAAGCAATGCCCTGACGAGCTCTTGTGAGGATGAGACATCGGTGTTGTCTTGCCTAATGATACAAAGAAAAGACATGCTGCAGCCCAGTGTGGAGTTTTATTGGCTACAAAACAGATGTGCAATGGTGGGAATCTGAAGACTGTAGTAGCAAAGTGGAGCTTGAAACTCATGAACTCGTACTTTGATTCAAAAAGCGCAACGTATGAAGAGCATTATGGGAAGTCTGGTGAGATGGTTAAAGAGAAGAAAATAAACGTTTCTGCGTTTGATAACTCCACGGGTACCTTTTTGGACTTACTCATCAGTATCGGGTCAAGGACTTTCTATTGGGGGAAACCATTTTGACAACAGGCAGAAGCCCTTGTTGGTCTCATGCGTTCTTCTGGATCTCATTCACTTGAGAAAGAATTACTCTTCCGTTGACTGTCTCTCGTGTGATGGCCTTGATCTTTGGAGGTGCAGACGCTGAGGGAAAGAGCACCAAAGAGGTCACTGCCAAGCTCCCTCCACCATACAAACTATCCTACCATCCTCTGTGCCTCCCCAAATGAGCACTAAGCAAGATGGTGCGCTGGGCTGCAGTGAAAAGGGAGCTCTTCAAGGGGGGTTTCCCCTCCCACTCCTGAAGAGTGTCACCTTCTGGAGGTCAGGACCTTCATCTCAGGTGTGCCTGACCACAGCACACAGGAGTGTAACACTTACACCTCAGAGCCCCTAGATGCCATTTGGGGCACCTCCTTTTAAAATCTCAAAAGCATGCCATGGGAGGGACAGGTGAGAAGCAGGGCTGTTTATGACGGCTGTTTTCAAAGATGTGACTTACTTGACTAACTGCCTTGTTGACGCATCAATAAACCGATTCTAGACCATAGGGAAGGCATGAAACCATTCACAGAGGTACAAGGGAGAACTCTATTAAAAATCAAACCTCTCCAACAGAAGCCTGGGCTGTGCCACCAAGTAATGGGTCCCCATCTTAGACATGTATGAGGAGAGGCTCAAAGGCCACGTGCCATATCTTGCAGAGGGCTAGAATTAGACCAGCTGTGATGATCACTCCAACTCTGATTACTCGACTCAAACGCCTTAGAACAGGTTTACCACAGACTAATCAGAAAGCACCATTTGTCCCAGACTCTGTTCTGCTGGAATTTTCTGGGGCGATAAGAAGAGTAATCTGAGAAAATAAGTTTCCCAGGTCAAAAAGGCTTGGGAATCCTTGGTTAAACAAAATAAAATGATTGTCATTATTACATTCTCTGTCTTGTTCCTTTTCTTCCTTAAAGCAGTATTTGTTCCATCTTTAACATGCTGAAATGCAACACATCTCTTCCAGGGGAGGATAAAGGTATTTCCAGCTCTATCTGGATGCAAAGCTCAGCTTTCACGAAACGCTATTCAAATCTCATAGAACACTTGTGTTCAACAGAATAGAGTTTGGAAAATGATGTGAAATTATTTCCACTTAACCTCGTAGGGGATTTAGTTAACAGAGATAGGATACTATTAATTATCATTCGAATCTTCTTTTCTACTTGCAAAGAGCTTTCATATGTATTGAGGACAAATGAGAGCTCACTTCACTCTGCTTTACCTAATTTGTTAATTGAAAATTCCTGACCATTTGGAAGTAAAATAAGTTTTGAATGCTGCATATTTGGGAGTACACTAAGGATTATAACTAGTACAGAACAGATAGACATTCTGATTCATTTAAAGAAATCAAAAATAAAAAAAAGTTTTTTACCTTTCATGCTCAACTTAGATTCCTCCATTGTCCTATACAAGTGACAAAGGTTAAAGGTCACATAGTGTTAGCAACAATGATACAAACTCAGATTGAACTAACTTCCTTCGTTTGCTTGTAAAGTCTCAGCTCTCTAATGAGGATAATTATCTCAGCTCAGTAGTCTCAAGGTCATGAGTTAATGGGAGAACCTCCTGGGTCCAGAAGGGAGGGAGTACTGCCTCCCACTAATCCTGGAGTCTGGGGAGGTTTACAATATCACCCCATTCTGTCAGGCAGCTGCAGGCTTTGCCTCCACTGGGACCTTGTCTAGGGTCTAGGTCTCAAGCTGGGGAACCCTGAGCTTCTCAGATTGCTCAAGGTTTGTCTGATGACATTTACTTTTCTTTCTTTCTTTCTTTCTTTCTTTCTTTCTCTCTCTCTCTCTCTCTCTCTTCCCCTCCCTCCTTCCCTCCTTCCTTCCTTCCTTCCTTCCTTCCTTTTCTTTCCTTCCTTCCTTCCTTCCTTCCTTTTCCTTCCTTCCTCCCTCCCTCCCTCCCTCCTTCCCTCCCTCCCTCCCTCCCTTCTTTTCTTTTCTTTCCCATTCTCTTGGGTTGTAGAATGTCTGATCTTTATTGGCCGCATAGTCATTTCCTTGGGGTGTCAGACACATTAGACATCTCAATCTCTTATGAACCTTTTCCCACTGTCATCTCTTCTTTTCATGAAGCCAAAATCGTGTGCCTTCCCACCGGGAAACATAATGGCTAAAAACTTCTCAGTTGTTTCCTTCTAGAGGTTTTAATATACTAATTTTATCTGTTCTAACTGCAAATCTTAGTGTCCCAGGAGTATTAGCTGGTTAATTCACCCTCTCTGCTTAACCGAATACAACTTGATGGCGGTATCCTCCAGAGAAACTCAGCTAAACCTTCCTTTCTTTAGCGTGGCTATTGCTGACAGAACCCACCAGGTGCACAAACACGCCCTCTCAGACCAGACTTACCCTTTGCTCTCTCCCTCCAGCAGCTGGCGGTAGGTGGCGATTTCCTTCTCCAGGTGGGTTTTGATGCCCAGGAGCACCTTGTATTCACTGTTCTGACGCTCCAGATCGTGGCGTAGCTGCATCAATTCCTCCTCGTAATGCGAGATGATCTGTTGCACGTCCTGCAGCTGGCAGGCACACCGAGACTGGGTCTCTGATAACATGTTTTCCAAAGCAGATTTCTGGAAGAGGAAGTGATATTTCTTTTGTTAACCAACCGATGGCTCGATGGATTCAGTAGCGCTTAGCATGTGCTGATTCCTCTTCTCGGTGTCCTGGGGTTTGCTGGGCATCTCTAGGTGACAAGGAGGTTGACTTATAGATTTGAGGCTGGGGCAGTCAGTAGTTAAGCAGTGTTGGGAATTTTGAAGCCCATTTTCTGAGCATAAAACCATTGTATCAGGGAGCTCTGGGTGACTCTGTGGCACGCCACAGCCTTTGTATATTGTCTGCTCATCGGGCATGAGGCACCTGCTGCCTTGCTCTGAGCCAGTCTTCACCTCCTCTGCTTACATTTCATCTCTGGGCAGATTGAAAACTCCCAGAAGGAGAGAGCAACTGGGACTATTGTCTTTGTGTCTTCAGAGAAGGGTCTCAAGTCGAGTTGCCAGATAAAACAGAGGGCATCTAGTTAACTTGGAATTTCACATGAGCAATGAATAATTCTTTGGTGTTAAGTATGTCCCAAATATTGTTCCAATATTGCATGGGACATATTTATTATACTAAAAAAAGGTCATTTTTGTTCATTTGAAATCCAAACTAAAGGGAGTGTCCTATACTGTAATTCAGAAAATTTGGCGATCCTAGTCTCTAGCACATTGACCTTTTGCTTATGATGATGACCACACATTGTTATTTTTTGAAGAAATTGTAAAAACTGCTAAATGAAGTTTCTGGGCTAGGACACACAGGACTGAGTTCACGTCCCTGTTCTGTTTGGATTTAACATGTGCTTTTCTGGAGCAAATAACTTTAATCTTAAAGAGGAACTCTTCACTGTGCTGGGTACTCTCACTTCACCATGGCTGCTAGTCCAGGGGCCCTTAAAGCTGCCTGGCAGTTAAAGTACATCACCCTGGTCTAGTCGCTTTTCAGCTACGGTCCTGTTTCTCAGCTCTCTTTCACCTGCAGCAAAGCTCCTCAAAGAGTCATCTACACCTGCTGTTTTCGAGTTCCTCTTGACCTGCCTTCAAGGTAGCCTGGGAGGCACCACCCAGTCTGTCTCCACTGGGATCCCACAGCCTCGCCCATCCTCCCCCTCCTTCCTCTCCTCTCCTTTCTTCTTCCCCTGTTTACTCACTGCAGCCCCTCTGGCTTCCTGGAAGTCCCTCCAACACTTTGGACACATGTGTGCCTTGCAGAGTTTGCATTTGCGGTTCTGTGCCCCTGGAACACGTCCCATAGCCGAAGAACACCTTCTTGTCTCTCTTTGGTCTTGGCTCGCTGTCACGCTATGGTAAAGCCTTTCCTGACCACCTGGCAGCTCTTCACTTTGGCTGTCTTACCTCCTCCTGCCCTTCATTTTTTCGTCACCATTTCCTCCACTTATATATTTTGATCATTTGCATATTGACTGTCTGTCACTCCCACTAGAATATAAACTTCTTCATTACTGAATCCTCAGGGCTAAGAATACTATCTGATAGCACAATGCATGAGAACGGGTGTATAAATGCCTTGCCCACCTCACAGGCTCATTGTGAAACAGTGTATGTTCAAGTATTTCGAAAGCTGCAAAACACTAGAATTATTTCTGTGTCCATTATTGTCATCTACATAGTTTCACATTTTTAAAATAGATAGACTCACAGCCAAGATACAATGCACATTTATAACGTCTCTTTACCATTACAGATTTGTAAAACAACACTTGCTATAGGCATTTGCAAAACAAACACATGGTTTCCTTGCAAGACTGAGGGTGGAGAAACACCCAGGAATTATATTGATGAATGATTAGAACATTCAATAGACTGTAAAGGGAATCAAATGATAGACCTTCCTTAAAAAATTCTGAGTGCTTATGATACTCATACAGAGCATTTTCATAAACCATGAGGGTGATGATTCATTTGGACAGAACTTTCAATTTGCTGGGGGATAGGACACACACATAAAAATAGAGCAGTTCTTTGGCATTAGATAGACTTGGATTTGTCACCTGCCATGTTGGCACCAGAATTTCTTTATATAGGAGTGGGGGAGTGAAGCCTGATTGTAAGTGGAGAGGGTGCTGATAGAAATTATGGGGGTCTAGAATCCCCACAACATCCCTGGTTTCACCCCTGATCACTTAGTAGCTGTGTGACCTCGGCCAATTAACTATTGAGACTTTGGTTTCCTCATCTCTAAAATGAGGACACTAGGAGCTACTTGGAAAGATCAATGTCAGGATTAATGACATTGAATATAATGAACTACTTGACACATCTGGCACCATCTGGACACTAAGTCCATGATACCTCTTATGATCATTTTCATCATGAACAATTCAGATGCAAAGTGGAAAGTGATGCCCCAAGGGAGTTTTTGGAATGGAGGGGCCTGGGAGAGAAGTCATGGACGGCTTCATGGAGGAGGTGGTATGGGACCCGGGATTCTCCTAGCCCAGACTCACCCTGCTGTACTGTGCCTGCAGGTCAATCTCTAGGGCCTGGAACGTGCGCTTCAGCTCATGGATGTCACTTTGGTTGCTCTGAACGGCGGCTGGACTGGCTATCTCCTGGGACATGGCCGCTGACTATGGGACGAGAGAGACCATCAGCATTGGCACCATGTGGACATGGAAACTTTGGGAAGTTTGAGCAACTGTCTTTTACCTGCTCTTTGTACCAAGTGTCCAAGTCTTGATGCTTCTTCTTTATTATAAGTTCATATTCCTGCCTCATATCCTCTAGGACCTTAATCAGATCTTCACCTGGAGTTGAATCCACCTTCACATTGACCTGGACGTCATTTGGCATGTGATGCTCCTTCATTTCCTGTTCAATAACAGAGACAGAAAATGAATCGGCTGTGACAATCACGGGGCTGGATTGTTGCATCGATTGGCAGCAGTAAATGGAGCTTTTAAACATTCAGCTTACGTTGTTGCTACGCTTTGGTCTGGTTGGGGCCCTCAGTTCTTTTTGATGGCAAAAGATTATAAGCTTTTTTAATCTAATAATTTTATAAGGAGGAATAGCACAAGACAGGTAATCGATTGGCTTCTGTGATGACTAAAAGAATTGTGCTTATACAGTAGGCAAAGGACTCTTTAGCAAATGTTCAGTGGTGAAGCGGCTACACAGTGAAGCAGTTGAATGTTTCAGGTTAGAGGCCAAAGCTTTAAGGAAACAGTTCAGTGAACAAAAGTCTGAAAGCATAATGGCTTTTAAAATCTTGTCAATGCCTTATGACTGTACAGCTGACGCCCATAGGATTTCATGGAAAGCAGCCACCGGGAAGGTTTAATTAACAATCATTGTCTAACCAGCTATTCAGAGACGGGGCTCTTTGATGTTCAGAAGCAATTTTGTTTGCCTAAAATGGGAATTGTTTTTCTATCATTTTATCAGAGTCTCAGGAACTTCAGATGGATGGAAACTTTTTAGAAGTCAGTTAAGGCTGGGTGCGGTGGCTCACTTTCACACCTGTAATCCTAGCATTCCAGGAGGCCTAGGTGGGAGGATCATTTGAGGTCAGAAGTTCAAAATCAACCTGAGCAAGAGTGAGACCTCATCTCTATACAAAATAGAAAAATTAGCTGGGCGTGGTGGTGGGCACCTATAATCCCAGGAGTCTAAGGTTGCAGTGAGCTAGGCTAATGCCATGGTACTCTAGCCAGGGCAATATATTTATAAATTTCTAAAAAAAAAAAAAAAAAAAAAAAAAAAGCCATTTAAATGTTTCTGGAAAACTTTTAATTAAGAATCATATTTATCTTGGTCTGTAGCAGATTCTCTTTATTTTATTGTTCCCCAATTGGCTGCACATTGGGTCAATGAAAGAAGTTCAGTCTCACACATTTATTCTTATAGTATCATGTTAACAAAATGTTGTGTCGCAAAACTGTTGACCAATTCATCCTTAATTATAATTGCATTTTGGTTGTTATGTTGGACATGTAAGTAAACCTGAAATTGGAAAAAAATTAAATGTTTTTAGTGATTGTTTAGGTTGAAAGACAGGAGGACTGGGACTCAGGTGGTGGTTTCTCATGCAGCTGAACTGTGCAGGTGAAGAGCTGTGCTCATTACCCGGCACTGGAGGGGAGTCTTGAGTCCTACCTGTTCATGGTGCTTCTTCATGAGGATGAGTTCCTTCCTCATCCCCTCCACCTCCTGTTCCAGGTCTGTCGTGACAATGGTCAGATTGTCCAAGGTCTTTCGGAGGCCCTCAACTTCAATTTCCAACTCTTTCTTAAGAGAGTGTTCATTTTCATACCTTTGGTTAGAAGGAAGAGAAGAGTGGGCCTCTTGTTGGAAGCCTATGGTCTTTGAAAGGATTCACCTTAATTTAGAGATGAGACTTTCACTTTTTGTAAGAGACTTTTGTAAGGTTTAATGAGAGAAGATGAGTAAATATAGGATGTCCTTTGTATGTCTGTTTCATGCTATGCTTTTCTGTGATGATGACTCAATGTCAACTTTCACAGTAAGTGAGAAGAATAGAATAATAGACATACGCCTAACATCTAGATTTAGCAACTTTTTATTTATTTTTATTTTTTATTAAACCATAGCTGTGTACATTGATATGATCATGGGGCACCATACACTAGCTTCATAGACCGTTTGACACATTTTCATCACACTGATTAACATAGCCTTCCTGGCATTTTCTTAGTTATTGTGCTAAGACATTTACATTCCACATGTACTAAGTTTCACATATACCCTTGTAAGATTTTGTGATATTTGCTTCATCTATATTCATTGGGGAAGTGTTTCAAGGCAAATTATAGATGTGATGACATTTCATCACTAAATACTTCAGCATGTGTGTTTAAGTTAAGGATGTTCCTCTAAATAAGTATAACATTTATCCCACCTAAAATTCATACCACTCTTTAACATCATCTAATTCCTGATTCATATTCAAATATCCCCGTGCTGTATGCTTCATATCTGGTTCATTTAAGGTAGGGGCCATTTGCGTACCACACACTGGATCTGTTGTTTTAACTGTAAGACTTTAGATGAGGATAATGGCAAGATGAGTTTTCTTTTTGTAAGGCCAGAAAACAAAACCCCACACAGCGCTGTGAAGAGGAAACTTACTTGAGGCTGAAGTCGTCCGCTGCCATCTTGGCATTGTCAATGAGCAGAATCATCTTAGCGTTGCTCATCTTCCCGTCCACTATCTGTAAAACACACACCCACACGCGGGAACTGCATTTGCGTTCTCTAACTTTCTGGGTATTTGACTTATTAGCATAGACATCTGCTTTTTCTGTTGGGCGAGCAATGAATAACCAATAAATATTTACTGAGCACAAGTTAGGTGCAAAGCTGAGAATGATTGTACAGTAAGAATGCAATCTGCAGTTAGTTTCCCTGTCTTTTCTTACATTGAGTTGTGACAGTCTGGGATGGATGCTGAAAGAATGACAGAGGAAGGGGAAGGATTTGTAATTCTTCAAAATGACTTCTAACATTTTAGGGTTATGAACATGTGATAGCACGCTGCTTAAGCTCATCCATGTCTGATGATGTTAAAAGGACTTAAGGTCCTGACTCTTCCTTTTTTTTTCTTTTACAATATTTATTGTCAATTTCTATTTAAAAATTTTTCTTCTTTCTAAAATTAATTTTTTCTAATCAAGTCATTTGTACATAGATCATAAATACATTTATGCCATTATGGGATTCAATGTGTTGATTATTTGTACAAATTGGAGTGCTTACATCCTACTAATCAACATAGCCTTCACCTCATTTACCCAATTACAGCATTAAGACATTTGTGTTCTACACCTGATAGATCCAACTTGTACTTGCGAGGTGCTCCATAGGTGTGCTCCCCCTACTAACCCTCCCTCTATCAACCCGCCCCTGACCCTTCCCCTCTCCCTCCCTTTCCCTCCTTCATCCTAGTTGTGTTTCATTTCTCATATGCAAGTGTCAGTGATTATAAATTGGTTTCACAGTAGTACTGAGCAAATTGGATGGCTCTTTATTATTGTGACTATTCACTTCTCTGAAAGTACAATAATGACTATTTTAGATGAAAACAATTCTTACTTGTGATAATGTTCACATTTCGGATCACTGTCACCAATTGAAGTTGACACACTACTTTTAAATTAGCAAATTACATTTTGTAATAGTCATCCCATAAGACAATTCATTTTTTACGCCCTAAGTTACCATAGCCATATGCAAAGCTTGTAAATATGTGTATGTATTTGTAATTTAGTCTATGATGAGAAGGCTCTAATTGTAGCCGTTAAAATATTAACTAAAATGATTCTTTACCATCTAATGAAGCTGCAGCCTCCAGTTAAAGACTTTCACTAGATGTTTATATAATTTTTACCCTAAAAAGAATAATATTATTGAAAATGTTTACCTGAGTAAATGTGTGAATATAGATACAAAGGGTGCCAAGAAATATATATACATTGTAAGAAAGGAAAAACTACATTAAAGTTGTAATACTCATGATATACTGATAATATGTGTTATCTTGTATACTGTATCTTGTATCCCTTGTAATTGCAGAAATCAAATGTGACTTGAGTATTATAATTTTAATACTCTTTTCCTTTCTTAAAACATGTATACCTCTTTTGGCACTGTGTATGTGTGCATGTATATTTGTAAACACTGCTAGGTCTGTTAGAGTCAGAGAATTAGTGCACATCGTATGTCTTTAAGAAAATGTCTTTTAGAAGTTGCCTCATTGTCAAAAGCATAATGATGCTTTTGTACCAGGTACCCTGCTAAACGAGGGTTTTCCTTTGTCCTGGTCTGTTTCTGGCCATCTGCATGGATTTGGGCCAGTCGGTCCACTCCCTGGGCTTCAGTTTCACCGCTTGTTAAATAAAGAGTTTTTGTACTGGAAACGGGTAGCCTCGGTGTCCAGCTCTAAACTTCTGTGATTTAGTTGGAGTCAGAGACTCCTGTGACATTCCCATTTATATGGTTAATTCTTTTATTTAGAAAGGATTTTCTTAGCACAGAGCTCTACCTCAATACAAAGGCACCTTTTAAAAATCTGATCCTATTTAAAGCTCCATTGATTACGTGGAATTTGGTATCATGAATGCACAATGGCGGGATTCAGAGATGGTAGGAACACGGGTCTGGAATCGCAGAGCAGGGCCTGGGATCCTGCGCAGTGTTCACCAGCCAAGTGAGCTTGACTGAGGTGCAGTTTCTTCCTCCATAAAATGGCAACAGCATTAGCCACTTCATCAAAGAGTTAGGACAATTAGAAGAGATTAAATGAAATGGTGCTCTAAAATACTATGTTCTTGGCATATGATGCTGTCAAAAATTAGTTTACATTAGTTAAGGAAAACGTGTTTTATGCAATTTTCTTTTTTAAAAAATGTAGCGCTTTTGTAATTAGAGCCAATAGCTGCATTGGATACATCCCCAGGTTTTCTATGTTGGGTTGCAGCCTCCAACTTTTGCTATGTGTGGTGGGAAATTGCCAGGCTGGGTGCCCCTGCCTGGATTCCTTCTTCCCTTTATGGGATTCCAAATGGTGCTGTGACTTTTTCCTTTACTCTCAAAAAGGGTACTGTAGGCACTTCCTCGTCTTTCTCCAGTGCTGCTCAGGGTGGGTCTTACCAATCCCTTTCCCTCCAGACCCCTTACTATTTGCATTATCTAAGTCTTACTTCTGTGTGCACTGAGTTGCTCTATTTGACACATACTATGACGTATTGATTGATCTCTAGAGAAGCCTTGCCCTATACACTTTGCCAAATCAGAAAATCAAAAATACGATCTGTGGTCTTATTTGGCTTTTCTCAGTTAAACTGAATTAAATTCATGGCAAAGCCCACATCAAGCCAACCATCTCATGCAGCCCATTCAAAACTGTCTCCCACTGTTCAGGCTTACTTGATAACAGTACACATACCATGACACAACCACTGCATTTGGAGACAATTTTCATGGTCATAAATGGATAAAGATGGATGGAGATATTGAGGCATAGGTTTTGTATTGAATGTTGCAATTAATCACCTGAATTCTCCCAAGGCCCCGAGTTCTTTCTTTTAAAATCTAGTTGATCTATTAGCTCAGTATTGCTGCTCCAGAGTGTGTGATCGCCTACCACAGAGAGGAAAATAGAATTTTTGACTATAAGTTCCAAATTCCAAAGCAGTACCATTGAAACTCATTCAAGGAGTTTTATTTATGATAGCTCTGTGGCTAGGTATGCAACTGGATTTCAAAAGGATTTGATTGATTTTTGAACTCACTTTCTCGCTGACTTTGGGAGTAACATTTACTATTCTTAGAGTGACAGTGCAGGAGAGCTGTCTCTACTCAGAGCATTTCATCAAGACCAGGAAGGGGCAGCCCCAGGCAACTGCAGTATCTCTGTGAGCCTCTGTTTTCTCATCCACAAATGGGGCGGTTGGCATAGATGGATGACCTGCACTTCAAGGAGTTATAGTCTTCAAACAGAGAAAACACAGCATCTGAACTCAAAATCCAGAAGAGTGGAATCTGAAGCTGAAGAAGCTTCCTATTTAATCTCAGATCCCAGAATCTCTGGCCACCTGGACAGTGGGCAAGCTGCCCCACCCTCAGAATCACATCCACTCACTTTTCTCAATTTTGCTCATGAGAATTTGGACAACCCCTCTGCCTCAGTCTCTTTATGTATCAATTGGGATAAAAACACCTGCTTTACAAGAGTTTGGAGGATTAAATGAAATGATGTGTATGAAATACACATGTCGTGTCGCATGATTAACAATGCAGATGTAATGCATTATCTTCATTAATAATAAGTATCTTTTCGTATAAGCTGGGCTAGTCAGCACCACACTGTGTGGAATTTACAAGGCCTTTGGAAACAGACGTGGGTTAGAAACTCTCCTCTGCCTCTTGCTGGTGGCTTTGAATGGCTATTTCACATTTCTGAGCCTCACTTTCCTAACAGTGTTGTAGTGGGAATTAAATTAGGTGATATAGAACATTTCTATCTTTGCAGAGAGCTCTTGAACAGTATTGATGTGTGTACTGAACACCCAACATGAGGCCTGGGCATATAATAAGTGCTCACTTGCTCAATAAATGTTTCCCTCCCTTTAATCCCTTTCTTTTCTTTTTTTTTTTCCCCCTTCTGCTAGCTTGTAAATTATTTGACCAGGTCTAACCTTACATTTCTTTTGTGAATCATGTTTTCAGCTCTCCTCTTGTAAAAATATTCTATTCTATTCATTCCAAAACCAAAGCAACTTTATTAAACAAAAAACATCATGCGGACTGTTGAGTCACCTTGTTTTTTTCATAAAGACAACCGTGCACTCTATAGTTAAGGTAATTACATGGTCAGTTATTAGGTTGATTATTCAATAATTAGGGTTCATTACAAGGACAGATTTATATTATCTTGATTGGTTCTTCCTACATTCAAGCAAGGATGGTTGAGTGTTGTGAAATAATATGGTACAAACATTGGAAACCTGCTGTGTCCTTTCCAGGGGAAGTTAAATCACGATCTTACACAGAATTTTCTGTGACTGCTTCATATCAAAGGGAAGTTAGGTAGTTGAAAAAAAATAATTGGATTCCCTCTAATTCTCACTCATGTTAGGAGCTGTCCCAGAGGGATTGAACTTAGCCTTTTTGCTATTTAGTTAAAAAATTATTTATTCCATGAGAATGATCTCCATAACTCTCAGATTTTATCAATTATGCTCATTGTATTGTTTTTTTCAAGCAGAATGCCATTCCTAGAATTTTAAGCAACTCTGTCTTCTAGCAGCCCCCCTAAAAGAAATTTCCAGAGATGTCACAATGACGTAGCTGCCGGTAGAGTGAAAACTTTTAGGTGTAACCTTCAGAATGGTATCACTCAGCCTTTTGTTGATGGGTAAACCACACCATGGCTGGGACTTTGAGGTGGAGCAGAACTGATGTAATGAGAAAGTAAACACTCTCTGGTGCCTTGTGCGCCGAGCAGGCAACCCGAATACCAGCCCTTATCATGCCTGTGACATTGCTGGCTCTTAAGAGATACCAAACAGCAGCTGGTTGCCTCATCTGTTTTAGATTTTTTTCAGTGTGTGAAAAATCAGGCAGTCTGATTTTATGATTATTAAAAAAAATCTATAGGGTGGCGCCTGTGGCTCAAAGGAGTAGGGCGCCGGCCCCATATGCAGGAGGTGGTAGGTTCAAACCCAGCCCCAGCCAAAAACTTAAAAAAAAAAAAAAAAAAAAAAAAAAAAATCTATAGTACTTCTATAATTTCCGCTGCCTTCTTTTTCTATATACTTCATATACAGGAGACTAATTATAAGAAAAATATTGTCTTGAGTCCAAATTTAAGGTTTCATAAAAAAATATACTTAAACACCTTTGTGCACAGTTTGATGTGTGTACTGAACACCCAACATGAGGTAGCTCTTTTGACATTTCCCTGGAAATTGTCTTTTGTACTGACTTTTCCTCCTGAGTGTTCGTCCTTTGGTAATGCAGCCCTGTCTCATCTCTAGCGTCCCCCGTGTCTTACCTGTTCCTGCAGGTGGCCGATGTTTTCCTCGTACTGTGTGTAATCCTTTTTACTGCCGGGATCTCTCTGCTGGTGCCACTTCAGGATGCGGCTTTCAAGCTTCACGTTGGCCTCCTCGAGGGCGCGCACCTTGTCCAGGTAGGAGGCCAGACGGTCATTGAGGTTCTGCATGGTGGCCTTCTCATTGCCACCCACGAGGGAGCTGCCTCTTCCAGGCCCCCAAGACCCAGAAGGAGGTAGGCAGCTTGGTGTGGGGAAAGAAAGGGAGATGTGGACACCCCCCGCGCCGCCATGGACACTGGGCGCCCGGGGAAAGCTCCGGGGGTGGCCCCAGCCACTGCGGGTGCCAGGGAGGGAGCCCAGCGGGGTTTGTCTGAAGCTGTGGCTGGAGTTCATGGTCCCATCTGCGTTTGGGCAGGGCCGGGCTCTGCTCCACTCCCTGGCACCACAGAACTGAGCTGCCTCAGACTGCCCTGGATGGTTTTATGCCCTTTACTGTGGGAGTTCCCTTCTCTGACAATTGTACCAACAAGATCATATCATTGTGCAACAAGTGTTTCCTCTTGGTCAATCCCGAAGTGCCCCTGGGCCTTTACACACATTGTTGTTGTTTAGAACCACTGCAATATGACAGTTTGCTTCCTGCCTTCCAGTTGTAACCTGGGGGTGTGGCCCATGACAGCAGGTGGGTATTAGTCTCAGGTGTCTCTCCATGGAGTTTTTCCATTGTACATTCATGTGAAAGGGTCAGACTAAAGTCCAAAGGAAGATTATTTGATGTAGCAAAGATTGTTCTTTCAGAAAACAGCTGTTAGACACACAGATACACACATCCTCCCCTCACCCCCAATAAACCAGCCCCAGGTCTACAGGGAAGGGTGAGAGAGACTCATAGGGGAAGAGCCAGCTCAGAACAGGGTCCCAGGTCTCCAGAAGAAACTTCTTGTGCTGAGGAAATAACAGAAGATTCCAAGTGTCTGACAGCTTTGTGGCAGTTGCTGTTAATGGAAAGTAATTTCAAAGGACTGGCTCTTAAGAACAAACCCTCAATTATAATTATAATTAATTAATTAATGGCCGAGCCTTCTGCTTCCAGGGTGCCTTTCATCCCAGCACACCTCAAAGCCAAACGCCCCTGGCCTGTGCTCAGGGAACTTCCCTCAGCACCCAGGAAGGAAAGCAGCTTGGGTCAGCAGCCCCGACCCGGCGGAGCCCTGCAGTGTCTGTCCTCCCGCAGAGGAACAGTGGAAAACAGGAAACATGCCAGAGGTTGTCAGACGTGCTTGATGAATCTTCTGCTCTGTCTGCCAAGGTAAAGGTTACAAGGAATAAAGAAGTAGTCTGGGGGCGGGGGCCACGTGCTGGTTCCTGGCAGCTAGATTTAAAGGGGACTTGGAAATAAAGTATCAGCGTAGGAAGGGCCTTTAGCCTTCCTGATTCTAAACCATTAATTTGACACATGAGGAAAACGAGACCTGTGAGGGGTGGGTATGATGAGGACAAACGGTGGGTTGGAGGCAGAGCCAGGGCGGGATTCTTTCTGCTACGAAGTGGAAGTGCTGTTGTCTGGAGTTGAATCTTGATGACGGGGTCCCGTGTGACACGTCCCTTTCATGATGAGTTGACGTAGCTCTTTGATTTCTTTATTTACTCCCACAAGGATTCGGTTCAGGTGGGCAAAGCGGTTGCCCCCATTCTGTAGACAAAGGATCAGGAGCTCCTAGGGGTGAGTGATTCAGAGCTGATTTGCATGCACGGTGTAATTGAGCATATGAAGTTGTAGCTGTCACTGTCTGAGTCTGTATTGTCCCTTCTGCCTGCAAAGCCACACACACCTGGTTCTCTTGTAGTTCAAGAGTTACCCCCATCAATGGTCATTTCCTTAATGCTTCTGCACGCATTGGGTGCCCCTTCTAGGCAGAAGTTGCCTCTCTGGATTCCAAACCCTCACAGGGGTCCTCAAACTTTTTAAACGGGGCCAGGTCACTGTCCCTCAGACCATTGGAGGGCCGGACTATAGTTAAAAAAAAACAAAACAACTATGAGCAAATTTCTATGCACACTGCACATATCATATTTTGAAGTAAAAAAACAAAACAGGAACATATACAATCACACCGCCTCATGTGGCCCATGGGCCACAGTTTGAGGACCCCTGCTCCAGAGGGACAGACAGCTTGGTGTCCCCATGCCATGGGGGATGCTGGGAGCTGCCAGCCAGGCTCAGCCACCTTCTGTGATTGCGATGAAGCCCACCCTGTTCTCCCACCCATCACTTCACACTGCATTCGTCACGCTCCTTTGAGACTGTGGGCTTCTTGAAAGCAGGGACCATGTCTTCCATCTTTCAGGCACCAAAGTCTGGTTTCTTGAAGGCCTTTTGTAGATGTGTGTTAAGTCAGTAATGAACGTTTTAGAGTCAGGATTTTAGCCTAGGTCCTCTGATGTCATCACCTCTACTCCTCTTTAGGACTATGAATTATAGAAACTGGAGAGTAGAAAAAAGCCTCTTCTGGGCGTGGGCCAGCCGTGCACGGAGGGGGCCAGCCATTCACGGAGACCGATCTACTTCCAATTATAAATAAACCCCCCAGAGCACATCAGCCCTGCTTCTCCTGCCCTCACACCAAAACCTCATCAAGGAGAATCTTCTGGATTTTTTTTCATCTCTCCATGCACAAGCTGGAAAAATTTAGCAAAGACTCAAGGAAGCCTGGGGCCATGCTTAGAAGGAGTGCCTATGGTCACGTACACCTCTGAAGGAGAAAAATACAAAAAAGACGTGATAAAAAGACAGTAAGTGAGGGAACCATGGAGACTGTTTAGACACGACGTGGCAAGCAGTGTTCTGATGGATGTGGACAGTTCTTGGACGTCAAGGTCATGGTTGCCTCTGGTTCCTGTTCACTCAGGCCAGCCTCATGAAGGAAGGAAGCATCCAGGGTGAGTATGGACAAGGGTGTGGCTGCACGCCTTTTTCTTACATTCTCCCATGAATATCTACAATGGAATTGGTGCCCCCTGCTCATTTGAGGCGTGTCTGAGTGGCAGTGACTTATTAACCCCATACATTTGGCCCATGTCTCATTTTATGTCAGGGTATGGGAGTTTGATTTATAGGGGTTACCCCTGAGCAAAATATTTCTTGTATCATAGCAGGACTAGGGTAGGGAAAAACTGGCAGTGAGATTTGAGAGGGCTAGGGAGGAGAAAAAAGTCACTCCTAACACTGTCACACAGTGATTTTCCTTATAGCTGCTAATGCATGGAGTTCCACTGGATTTTAAAAGAATAAGAAAGTATAAGAGAAAAGATTTAAAAACAGTTCTACCACATAGATGTCAACCCCTGGTCACATTTGGTGAACATTTCAGATACTCTCTGTGTATATAATGGAAAACAGCAAGACGGCAATAGAATAATTTCAGAAAAAGGGAGCTTATCTAATTTATTCCATTTTTGAAAGAATGAAGTTAATTAAAAATTTTTAATTAATGAATAAGGAACAAAAATGAATTCACATTCTTTTGAATTTTACAATTTTTTTTAATTCAATCATAGCTGTGTACATTCATGCGATCATGGGGCACCATACACTGGTTTCATAGACTGTTTGATACATTTTCATCACACTGGTTAACAAAGCCTTCCTGGCATTTTCTTAGTTATTGTGCTAAGACATTTACATTCCACATTTACTAAGTTTCACATATACCCTTGTAAGATGCACCGCAGGTGTATTTTAAGGAAAGCAAAGACAACCTGCAAATGCCAATATTTGTGGAATTGCAGAACTGAAAAGAGGGTCAACACAAGGCATTCGTTGCAGCCTTCTGTGTTGGGTAGGTCAATGGCAGACGACCGAGCTTAATTTTAAACGATTGTCAAAGAACTTGAGGGATGAAAGCTTGGGTTGCTTTCTCAGTAGATGTTCAACTTTTCTCTCTTTATTTTCCTTCCTCTCTTCCCTTGTTAATGAGCATTTCACTTGCAATCTGGTCTTATGATTTTCTTTCTTTTTTTTTTTTTTTTATTTCTGCCGAATTGTTCAGAATCAAAATTGTTCTTCTGTGCGTGACTTCCTGGTTAAAGTGTTTTTTAATTGAAAGATTTTCTCATTTGGCTCATCTTTCTGATGAACTGAGATGTCATTAAAAGGGACTGGGCATTCTGTAGCAATGGTTGGATGGTGAGTGAATGAATGGGGTTGCCTGCAGGCACATCAGAGGTCAGAAGGGAACCGTCAACAGTTATTGTCCTTAGCTAGGAGCACAGTCTGTTTGTGCCTTTTAGAGACAATCACGCCATCCCTGGAGTGTTTTATAAGCACCTCTTCTTTATAGAGAGGGAACAAGGGCCAAAATGACTCCCAAATATGTTTTTACTATGCATGACAGTTCAAATTGGATGAGCAGTAGGTCTTCGGGCAAAATTGCTATGTCATTATCCTATGATTTTTGAGGGTTGCAAAAAGATTAGACACTCATAGAAATAACACACTGTACCACCAGGTCAGACATTTTATAAGGGCCTCAGTTTATCAATTGTGGCCAAATTAACCAGAGAGAAAACTATTTTCTCATATTTCTAGTATTTGTTTAGGGAAAAGTGGCCAATAGATAGAAGATTTGGCTAGAAAGGATTCAATATAGTATTTAGAATTAGGAGGAAAACAAGCGTCAACTTAAAGTTGCTTCTAAATAGTGTCTGTGTAGAGGGTCTGGCATATAAGGAAAAATAATTTAAAAAGCCACATATAGACAAAAAAGGTTTTAAGATCACAGAAGGAAGTTTTCTCAAATGGTAAGTAGGTAATGAAGAGTGGGTACCCTTCTTAATTTGATTTTTTAGAAGCCAGAAAGAATTAGGAAAGGAGGCAGAGGTGTACACGGTCTCATAAGTGACCACCAGCAAAGAGCATGTGGGACCTTAAGGGAACAGTTAGGAAATTTGAAGAGGCAAAATCAGAATTAAGAAAAGAAAAGCAAGCATAATTATGATGAATGTGTTACTAAGTTCAATGTAAGCATTTCATATTGTATATCGAAGCAGTACCCTGAACCCTATAAGTGCATCAATGTACAAAGTTATGGTTTAATAAAAAATAATTAAAAAAAAGAAAAGAAAAACAGATTTCAATGAAATGAGATTTGTGTTTATAGAATCCAGACCAGCAAGTATTTTTAAGGCCCTAATCTGTATTAATATAGTTGTAAGCGATTTGTATATGCACACACATACACACGCATGCACACACTCACAAATAAAAGACGTTTGCTGCCTGAGAACAGCTGCCTGGTTATCCTGCTCCTTAGCTGTAAGAAAGCAGAAAGGCCAGGCCTCTGGCTGACTCACCTTTCACTCCCCAGTATTTCTAACTAACTGAAGGCAGGGCCTCTATAAATGTTTGCCAAGCTTGGTCTTGGGAGGAATATAAAGCAGTGGTGGATTATATGGAATAGACTTAGTAAGACGGAAGTGAGAAGAAAACAAAGTTGCCTGGGAGAAGATATGGTTGAAGGCGATAAGCTCCTCAAAGGTGTGGACATGGAAGGCCCGGGACTGGCACTAGCAAGACTCTGGTTATCTGGAAAGAGCAGGAGGTCCCAGGTAGTGGAGTCAGAAAGAATAAAAGGAAAGGAAAGACAGGTCCTGTACAGTCCCCCAGGCTGGAGTGCAGTGGCTTGATCATAGCTCACTGCAGCCTCAAACTCCTGTACTCAAGTGATCCTCCTGCCTCAGCCTCCTGAATAGCTGGGACTACAGGTATATGCTATCACACCTGGATGATTTTTAATTTATTTTTTGTAGAGATGGATGTCTCGCTATGTTGCCTAGATGGGCCTCCATCTCCTGGCCTCCAGCCATCCTCCTGCCTTGGCCTCTCATAGTACAGGGATTCCAGATGTAAGCCACTATGCTCGGTCCCCATGTGATTTTTAAAAACATGTTCCTCTGATTCTTGCATTTCTTGTAAGCTAGTAATTAGGTGTAAAGACTTTATTAGGCTCAAGTTTGACTTTTTTGGCAGGAATAGTCCTAGACAGCATATTGTGTATTTCCTGTTGTTCATGTTGTAACGCTACACCTGACAAGCAGCGTACTCACCCTTGATACTTAAGCTTGTATAGCATCTTACCCATCAGGAAATGTTTCCTAACTGAAAAATAAATATAGTGCCTCAATTTAAGCTGAGATTTTAAACTTGGAATTCAGCTGATAGACTTCAGGAAGTTAGTAAATTTTCCAAAACAGTATGCAAAATTTTCTCTGTGTGTTGACTTGCTAGCTTTACCCAAGAAGGTGGTGTTCTCATTAACTTTTCAAAAGAGTGTATAAGTGGTAAAAATTAGGAGCCAACGGTATATAACTTTCAAGGTTCCTTCCCTCTGTTGGCCTCTAGTTACCAGTAAACCCTTTAGGATTTTCATATTTCATAAGGGCATAATATTGGACTTTCAAATGAACCATTTTTATCACCTGTTTCATAGCCTTCATTTTAAGGGGAAAGAAACAACAGTAACCGAAAGAGGGGACGTGCTGGTGTCACAGCCCCTGGTGCGTCAATAGCAGAGTCCGGACCACGGCAGGAATCTTGCTGTTAGGTGGCTATTGAATGCCTTAGGTAAAAAAGCCATAGATACTTTACTAAGAAGAATGTGTTCCAGCTCCATCCATGTAAACATGAAAGAGGTAAAATCTTCATCTTTCTTTAGGGCTGCATAATATTCCATGGTGTATATATATCACAATTTATTAATCCATTCATGGATCGATGGAGGTTTCTTTTATCTTCCAAGCATGATATTAAGAGCTTGTGATTTTGGTCTGCTCCAATATTGGTACCATTTTTCAGGTCCCAACAAAAAATTATTTTTCTCTTTGTAATTTTGTGGAAGATAACTTGAGACTATGAACTTTTATGTACTACTTTTAGCATCCATTGATTTTCTGAGTTTGTTGTGTTTTTCCACATGTATTAGTTGACATCTGCTGTAAAAAAGAGCTTTTCCTCTTCCTTCCTTTTCACTTTATTTATATTATTATGGACTCATGGATTCTTATTTAATGGGCAATATAATCCATTGCTGTCATTTTTCTGGCAAACAGATCACCCAGGTTGGCTAGAAGGATCCCTGTCAAGCACATGTTTTTTTCTTCTGACATAAACCTCTCCTTCAGAGTTTTCTTTATTCTTAGTGCAAAAAAAATTTTTTTCAAGACTTATCTTCCCCTTTCTCCAATGAACTCTGGTTCCTTTTAGTAGAAAATTCTACACAGATGTGCACATAAAGAATTGTGAATCTCGGACAGTGCCTGTGGCTTAAAGGAGTAGGGCGCTGACCCCATATACTAGAGGTGGCGGGTTCAAACCCAGCCTCTATCAAAAACTGCAAAAAAAAAAAAAAAAAGAATTGTGAATCTTATAAAGATGTTTCAGTCAATGACAGGCCTCATTATATAATACTTTATTTTTAGTGTACCTATTCTATATTTAGTTATATTCTACATTCTATTTTGAGATCTAGTTAGATGCACACATACTTCACTTACCATTGCCTTATGATTGCCAATGGTATTCAGTACATTAATGTGCTGTACAAGTTTGTAGCCTGTGAGCAGTAGCCTAGGTGTGTAGCAGGCTATGCTGTCTGGGTTTATGTAAGTACACTCAGATGTTTGCACGGCAGTGAAATCACCTGGCACACTCCTCAGAACACATGAACGTGTGTATATATGTGTGTGTGTTTATACATACAGATACACTCACACACTAAGCTCTGTACATTGCTAGTGGCATCATTGTATCTCAGCAAAATATATATCTATTCATACATGTGCATATATACTCACATTTTTACTTTCTGTAGAGAGGTAAATTTGGAAATAGACATAGGTGTCTGTGTATATACAGTCATATGTGAGGTAGGGCAACTAAGTTCAGCAGCTCATTCTAGTAAAAGTGCTCCACACCTCATTGCTGAATATCACAGTGGCCACCTTTGAGGTTCACCCCTTGGGAAGCTGTGCACTGACTGCACCTCATTCACCCTAAAAAGCAGTTTGGAACTCTTTGTAGGCCTCATTCAGTGACAGCTCTTATGACCATTCCAGAAAGAGAGTTCCAGAATTGCTTTGAAGGGTGGACTGGGAGCTGGTGTCGATGCCTCGCCTCCCGAGGGAGGTACTGCAGAGGTGACTGTAGTGATACTCAGCAGGGAGGAAGGTAGTGCTTACCTCCCTGCTAAAGATGACTGGAGCTGGCCAGGACTCTTCTACTTCCTTTCTTGGCCAGTCATGTGAAACTGATGCTGATTACCATTCCTAGCAACGTGAAATAAGTAGGTGATGTTTTGTATGTATATCTGGAGATGTAAAGCTGGCAATCAGGAAGGAGTTGAGAGACTGGAAGGACAATGGGAGTGGTATAACCTGGAGACTTTAGTATTTCATCCAGTAATTCTGCCAATGAAAGTACAACTGATGCTCAGATTATCTGGTAGGGAGCTTCACTCCTTTTAGTAGATGAACTAACTTTGGAATCAGGCATGCTAGATTTTTAGCTACAGTATTTTTGCATGTAAATACTAAATAAAATATAAAATAACCTAAATTAAACAAGGGCCTGTTCATATTAGCCATCCTTTCACCTTGAAACCTGAATACTATGTAGATTTTATTTAAAAAATTATGATTGAGTATTAAGTAATACAATTAAATATTTTAATCTCAAATTTATGAGATTAAGAAATCTCCTGTAAAAATTGGGAGGGTAGATGCATAATCATCTGGGTTACAGATTTCTCTTTTGGGGGCTGTTTACATTAATTCAATAGTGAATGATTAAAAAAAATTAAAAACCAACAAAAAGTTTATTGAGTATCTTATCAGACTTGGTTTTGTTTGAAGTACAGCCAAGTATAAACTATAGTCTTCTTCAACTTACATCAAGGACAGGAAATACGACTTAAAGGAAATACATTGATTAGAAGAGTAAAAGACACTGAATTATTTGCTGACTAGACTTCTGAAAATGGAAATCAGAAAGCAGCAAATATTTCATGGGGAAGGCCTTATGAAAGTGGTATGCCTTCATATTTTCATCTCTAAAAATAAAGAAACATAAAGGCATACTACCTTCATAAAGGTGATATTTTTTTCTTAGAAGATGGTTGTAGTTGGAAAGCCAGAGACATGAGAACCTTGTATAAAAGAAATGTGTTATTCAAAAATCTTAAAGTAAGTATTCAAAATGGTTAAAAATATAAAAAGGAAAAAAGTTAAAAATATATAAAAATTTGAAAATAAAGTAGATTTTACATATTACCAAATGAAATGTATTGAAATAAAAATAAATTAAATAAAGTTAAAAAATGAATAGACTAGTTAAATAGAAGATTAGATACAGATGAAGGGAGCATTAAACTAGTAGAAGCTAATCCTAAAAAAATTACTTAGAAATAATTTCTAAGACCTGAGACATTTTAAAAAAAAAAGGATAAGCAATATGAAAGAGGTTATAACAGAGAGAACAAAAATGTTAATATGTATATGGAATAGGACTTCTAGCAGAAGAAAAAGGGAACAAGGAAATATTTGAAGAAATACTGTAAATTGTCTTGAATTGATGAAAGTCTCAGGAAGTATTCTCAGGAGAATTAATAAGACTAAACATACACCTAGATATTATAGTGAATTGGAGAACATTAAAGACATAGGGAAAGTTCCAAAAGAGAATGAAGCCTGACTGCTTAGCAACCTTCCGGGAAACCAGAAGACACAAGAGAAATTAACTATTGATTTATCCTTGAATACTTTGATAAAACTATCATTCAAAATTAGGTTCATGCCATTCAATCCTGTAATTCCTCTACTGGGCATATACCCAGAAGACCAAAAATCACATCACAACAAAGACATTTGTACTAGAATGTTTATTGCAGCCCTATTTGTAATTCCTAAGTCATGGAAAAAGCCTAAGTGCCCATTGATCCACAAATGGATTAATAAATTGTGGTATATGTACACCATGGAATATTATGTAGCCTTAAAGAAAGATGGAGACTTTACCTCTTTTATGTTTACATGCATAGAACTGGAAAATATTCTTCTTAGTAAATTATCTCAAGAATGGAAGAAAAAGTACCTAATGTACTCACCCCTACTATAAAACTAGTTTAGGGCTTTCACATGAAAGCTGTAACCCAGTTGCGACCTGAGAATGGGGGGAAGGGGGAAAGGGAGGGGAAGAAGGGAGAGGTGGGTAGAGAGAGGGGGACTGGTGGGATCACACCTGTGATGCATCTTGCAAGGATATATGTGAAACTTAGTAAATGTAGAATGTAAATGTCTTGGCACAACTAAAAAAACGCCAGGAAGGCTATGTAGACCGGTGTGATGAAAATGTATCAAACGGTTTATGAAACTAGTGTACGATGCCCCATGATGTGCACAGCTATGATTTAATAAAAAAAAAAAA